>QQSS02207065.1:0-24231 GCA_003687565.2 Craspedacusta sowerbii
AGTGGTCAGGTTCAATATTTTGTTACTCCAGGTCGAGTCAAAATACCTTCCCACTGCGTGATGTAAACAAGCCTTTTAGCTAGACCTTCCTCCGAACGGCTCATATTACTATGGGCTGTCCCCTGGCGATATGGTTATAAAACATCTGCAAAACAGTGTACCAGACGCACTGCATAGCAAACCACTCGCACCCAGCCCAACCTAGAAAGCGCTGCAGTCTTTCTACACTAAACCATGAAAACTTTATATATACGAAGGAATGTACGAAAATAAAAAACGGTTGTTGGAGGTAAAATTGACAATAATAAAAATTGTTCAAGTACTAGTGCAATAATTATACGTGATATATAATATTTTATGTGTTTATATATTGTATATTATAATCGAAACAAGATCGACCAAAGCAGGAAAGACAGTTGAAGGATGACAATAGAACATTAAAAATTCCTCTGTAGGACGCGCTCTTGAGCTAAATGTTCTTGGGATCCAAGTTAAGAGTCAAGGTGGCAACTTGGTAGTGCATAAAGCTTTGTTTTTAATGGGTCCATGCCAAGGGCAACGGGAACGCCCGAGAATGGTGGGTCGAGAAAGTTCATGCGGGAATTCCCGGGAATTCTCAAAAGAGTATTCCCCGGTAACAGGAATTCACGGAAATCATTGTTGCGAAAAACTCTTCAGGTATTTTTTTGAATTCGTAATTGATAAAATAGATCGACAGCAACTGGAAAATTCCTGTGAATGACGTAGTGAAAAATTCTTCTAATTATTAAGGATCAGAGCGAACAATGATTTGCAAATTATTGCTAATAAGATAAGGTCTTCCTGCACACGAGTATTCTCACTGTACCAGTTGCAAGAAAATCTCAAAATCACGAGCTCCTTAGTATACTTCACAACTGGTAACACGTAATACTGATTCGATTCAAACTTGTGAGCCTGTTAAAATTCTGGTACCAGACAAGTGTCTACTCAAGTATCCAGATTTTCGGCTAATCCCTTACTCCACCATGTTCTAACTTCAGATTTCAGAATTCTAGAAAAGCTTTCAGTGACTCACTTAAATAGTTAAAGCATCTAGGATGGCATATTCTTATATTTCTCTTGGAATACATGAAATAGAGCATGGAACAAATATCAGGCAGCCAAGGATGATAAACGGAAGCCATGGTTACCTAAATTAGGCTATAGCTAGGCCCAAAGAACGGATTTCGAGGTCCGAAACCTCTGGAGGAGTAGCGCATTACACAGGAGCAGACCGATTCGATTGTTTACATTGAGACTGATGTCAGAAGTGTCGAGCACTTCGAATTCTCGCATTTAATGGAACGACGCGAGTGCATAATTGCCCCTTCTGAAGGGGGAGGGAGGCATTATTTGCAACAAACACAAGGTGCTGTGACCTCGTCCTAAAAATGACTAGTTTGTCCAATTTGACACAAGAGTGATGCATTCTATTTTTCGGAATGATTAGATTGCCGTTCGTTTAAAATGCTGTGAACATTGATTCAGTGGAGTCGCTGTTATGACTAATATTAAATGGATTGCTTAGGGAGATTCTCGGAAATCATGGGAAACAGGAATTTTCTGTAACTTTCGTGCAAGAGGAGAGTGGGGGTGGAATTTTCTTATTCGAAAACGGGAATTCCCGTTGCTCTTGGTCCATGCGGTCATAAAGCTATTTTCATCTGCAAAGGAGGCTGTCACGCGGTTTAGCATGGCTTTGAAAAAATCTCGGGCTTCCTGGTTTTCTGCCCGACCCGGTACATCAGTGTTTACCGTGCATTATGTAAGTCCGAGCGCAGATAAGGCACTGTTTGCACCGAGAGTCCAAATGTATTTAAAACGTTCAGCCACAATCTTGAAAACGATTGAACCTCTTCGTCGTAGTTTATACACTTCATTTTAAATTTCTTTACACTCCTATACCTCTCAACTTCCTGTGCAAGGTTACCAAAAAGTCTATTCAATCGAAAATAAATTTAGACATTGAAACTTTTTATGAATGTAAGCAGGGCACAATCTCCCCTTGCTAAGCCTTTTCTTCACTGATCACGTGTGATCTTCCCTGCTCTAAGCCAAGGAAGAGCTGCGGAAGCTCTCGCTGCTCTCCGCCAGAAAATTCCTTGCTGATTTGTACAAAAAATTGGCATGTCGGTGTTAAGACGCCTTCCAACCGAAGAAGAAGAAGTGAGCCTCAACTTCTCGTTCTTCAGATTCATTTAAACTTTGGTGTGAGTGGCTGCTGATAAATGCTTCGCGTGGTTGAGCCGCTACACTGGCGTGCAGACAAAGGCGGAAGATGAAGCGCAGCTTTTCTTGATGTGCAGTTTCAGGAGGTAAGATTAACCTTGATTTGCTAGCTTTGATGTTGTTGTTGCTGTTCTTGTTGTTATTATTGCTGCTGTTGTTGTTGTTATTATTATTTGTATTGCTGTTTTATTGTTATTGTTGTTACTGTTGTTGTTGCTGCTGCTGTTGTTGTTGTTAGTCTTGCCGATGGTGTTGTTCGCGGTGTTGCTGCTTCGGTTGCTATTAGCACTATTTGTGTCGGCATAAATAACCTGATCACGAATCTTGCTTATCGGCTGCTGTACCAGAACGCTGCTAATACTTACGGCACGTTCATGTTCACCTTGACCCGAGACGGTTTCGTTTTCAGAATTTTTCCAAATCAATCGCTTAGTATTCATCGAAGATTTCATAATGAGTTAAGGCGCGTAGCATTCCTCGCTGTGATATAGGATCAGCGTAAAATCGCTTTTCTTTTGTAATTTGCAATAGCATGTGCAGTGGAGTATACTGTTAAGGGAGGGTCGTAGCCACATTGGTGCAAGTCCTGCTACTCTCATTTGGATTTTCTAGACAAAAGGTCACTGCTTTTTCATTAGCGACAAATTGGGAAGAGTCAGCTGTTAATTCGTTTATTTCCGGGATACGCTGCTTCTAGGGAAGACCGAAGACTGTACCTTTTTCAGAAGATGGAGAGCTATTCGTGTTTGAGTTGCACTCTGAGAAGGTGCAGCTCGATTTACCATTACACATAAAATCGCTTTTTTCCCTTCAGAATTTAAGCAATAAACCAGATAGCATTTGCGCATTTTTTAGTGTATTTATCTTAAATACTGCTTGTTGTTTGACTTGCGACTTAACGGCAATTGTATATGAGTTGCTGACGACTTCTCCTCAATATGGCGTTCATGCCCATGAAGCTGAAGTTTGCAATCTTCACGTAACAAAGTCATGTATTCCCTTTTGTATTTGTGGGCGCGGACTTTCCAGAAACGGTGGCACCCAAACAGTTACAGAGCCACGGTTGCTCACGGCACTAAAGACTCCTACGAAAAGGTTCCACGTGGGAAAAGGCAGCAGTGGCAAATTATGAAGAGCCAAACTGCATGGAGAAAAAGGAGGCATTTACAGTCTTTGTACTGTGCTCGATTTCCCAAAGTGGGTTTTCACCCTCAGTACGAGTTGATAGCCCTACATCTAGTCACTAGAACGTCAAAGCAGCTCGTTAACTTAACAAGCGACCTTTGCTGGTTGCTTTGCTAATTTCGTCAAGCTAAGTGAGCACAAATTTTGCATCATACTTGCATACGACATCTGCATTTACTGCTAATTTACACATACATATATGAACCCCTTTTTACTCTGCCCTCTGGTCTGCGTAGTAATATTTGCATTTCGTGTAAGTCTACGCATATGCAAAACTCGGTACCATACTCACGTGAGTGGCACAGGCATATGTTTCCCCAAGGGATGATAATATTTCTTTAAACGCAGCAATAAATAGAAATGGGTGGCTGATTCCTAGAAACATTCGATATTCATCAGGATTTCGTTAGCATTTAGTCACTTCATTCCTCGCAAGTTTCCTTAAGCGTCTGGTGTTGTGGAGCACAACCACTTGGAAGAATGTTGTGACTGAGAAAGAAGGCCATCCTACCGATCCCAAGGATAACCATGGTATACGATGGAATACCAGGCGTGAATAATGTTCTAGATAAATTCATTAATATACTCTCTCATATTAATGAACCAATAAAGTCAACCATGACGTGCAACAGTGCATTGATTTTTGTCATTTTTTCTGTGTGGCAGACATTCATCTTAGGACTATAAGAAATCTTGACTATGCTGCTTTTGATTACCAAATGATGCCCTGTGAGAAAACCTCGTCATTCGGCTTGAATCAATATTCTTTGGAAGTAATCCGTCTTCTTGGATCCTTAAAACGAATAATGGTCACGATAGGAAATTAGATATTAAATGTCGTTGGTTCTTATATATACATGATTTGCAAGAACTAGTTCATGCTCAGATATATCCGGTCAGGCACTCGCTATTTTATTAGAATCCTAAAATTTTTGTCTGTTCTTAGTCGTTAGACCCAGCCTGTAGGGATGAAGCAACTGTTCCCAGTTTGAAAAGAAATACATGCTTACTAGGATAACGTGTGCAGCAAATATCTAGGATATGAATTTTAATATTTTTTGTGTTCCAATATTTCTTTTTTTTTTCATGTGCGTTCGTAACACCATTTTGTAAGTGCAACCACCTATAAAGAAATGCTTATATCCAAGTTTCACCTATTAAGAGGAAGTTAAAACTGTTTCAAGTCAAGTGACATATAATTCATGCCGTAGATGCTGCCTGCCGGCTATCCAATATGGAAATTTTTCATAATGACTTGATGCATAGGCGAAGTAAATTTCAAAAGAATTAGATAAACTAATCTAGAATGGAATAATTTCAGCAAAATGTCACTGTTTTAATTGCCTTTCCTTCAGGCTTTTTTCAAGGCCCTTGCAATTTCCTCGAATTGGTGTTATCAATAACTCTCAGAGATTGACAATAGAGACTAGTTGTACAATAAGAGGTTGGCAAGCATGCGCTGTGATGGGTGTCGCAATTTTGCAAAGAAAGGCTGCTCTCACAAAGCTCTGCCAAATTACATGCAAGGCCATGTAAATACTGTAAGGCAACATCTTGTATGCATCTTGTTCTATGATTTCTCCATAAAGAGAATGTTATTATGTGTCCTGCCACTATAATCCAGAGGTCCACGGAAACATGGCCTGTCAAACCGATGCTGCCACGACGTTTGCTCTCAAGAAACTCAACAGCGTAATTGCATCTGCATTATGAAGCTGTCATCTGAGTGTCATCAGCTGAGTGATCTGGGGTACCGGGAGGGTAGACCTGATTGCTACATGACAGCCCGTGATAATAGGTGGGACCAGTAGCAACATTGCAATTGTACTAACTTCTATTTTGTTAAAAGGCCTGCTCTATTGATAGCCTGATAATTTGATATCTCTCCATGTCGAACCATGTATTTGTTTAAAATTAACGAAATCTGTTCGGGATATCGTGAAATACTATAAGAATGCAGCTATAAGAATGCAGCTAAATAATCTTGCAGGCTGGCAAAGTGTAAAATAATATCAGAGTGTTATTAGAGTTAAGGAAAAACGTTTTTATTGCTCCTCGTCTACCCCTGCCATGTGGCGTACTTCAGGTCTTTCGATATTTAAAAATGCTAAGCATGGTATCTTATTAAAAGACTGTTATTTATGCTAAGAAATGCGTTCGAATATTTACGTCAATTTGTGAGCTTGCATGAAATGTGTCGCTTCGATTTGGGGAGAAAGTATCAGCGCATCTCCATGAACATACCGCCAAGCAGAGCATGGCTGGCATGGGAGAAGCTACATTTTAATATATGGAAAGAACTATGAGCTTTCTACGACCCGTTCGTGTTGAAAGAGAATGTCAAGAAAAGAGCGATAGAGGCGCGAAGATGAGTGGTATTTGCAGATGTCATATCGGTATTTCGAAGTTCTGGATCGCTAGGAGGACTGAGAAGAATTTCTTGATGCAGATATTTCATCGTTCGCATTGTGAAATTAGCTTGGCGGACCTGCATGCCATGTATAGTAGACTAGAGACCATTTTGGAGTGTTATGGGGATGGAATTGTTCTTGGATTTCATGTTATGTTCTCTGCAATGTGTAATACAAGACCGCAGATCTAACTGGATCGTAACTAATATTGTATGCGTTGCTTTATTGTTTAACACGATCGTGAATTCGTTTCATATCGTACTTCCTAGTGTATCTCCTAACTTACAGCGGCCCAAAAATAGCTCTAGAGCTGCCATTCAAAATATTATATATATACATCTCAATTCATTCCCTATTGCATATCCTAGTATATTTCTTAACGACTGACTTTATGAATAGTTGGATAAGGCTATTGGCCATGCAAGTCAATCGGAGCAACGTCTTTCCAATGTACAAAGCTGGCATGGGGTGTGCATCTACTTTGAGAATCTGTCTTGCTCCTCCTCGGTAGCTGTGGCCTCCGTCACACATCATATACATATGCATTTATATTCGTGCATAGATGCTGCCAATGAGTACTATACGCCAAGGGCATGGGAATTCGCGGGAACAATTGTTACAAATCCATCGAAAATTTTTACTAATTCTGAAATAAAGACGTTCCAGGCACCCGTGATTTTTCGGAATTCCCGGTACAAGTAATAAACGCGACTCGAAAGTCCTGGGATTCGAGTCATGACCTTTGTACTGATTTTCAAAAAAAAAACAAACAATTGCCTAAACTTATGGATGTCTCTGCTTTGTACAGCATTTTGGCGCAGTTAGAACTTGTGATAATCCTCATTAAATCTTCAAAATCATAGAACTTTCCGTCGTCTTGAGTGTCCTAATACTCGTTTTCTTGCATATGCTTATGCATAAGTAAAGCTGAAGTCCTCCTGGACAGCAGCATGGTCTCAATACCAGTCGCAAACAACAAATAACGAAATCGTATGTCTGTCCACTTCTCCACTGGTAAGATGTAATACTGAATTGAGTTTGACAAGTCCGAGAATGGATCAGTGCCAACAGCAAGCGTGAAATTTGACTGCCAGAAAGAATTAATGAATACAAACAACTGGGTAAGGAACGAAATTTGCATGCCCGCCAGCAATCGGATGGCGAAAGAGCCAAATCAGGTACAAAGCCCCTATTTTTCGGCCAAATCAAGGACGCCGTTGCTAATTTAGGCAAATTTGCTTTGCCACAGTCTCCAGTCCTCCTGCATTTGACTCGGTTGACCGAATGCATTGCAATCAATCCTTCGTAGTCTCGGCATCTCTCTAAAGATGAGCTTTACACAGACACGCTCAGCTGAGTCCGTATAGCTCCCTATTAAAAACGATGTAAGGCAGGGGTGCACCGCCGCACGATGTCTGTTTCTGTGGCCTATGGATGGACTGCATGAGCATACAGTGCATAGAGGACTTTCTGGAGCTAATCTTGATGACTAATCCTTTACAGATCTGCATTATGCAGACGACGTGGCGCTGCTTGTTATAATGATCGAGGTTCTTATTCCGTTGCTGGAGATGATGAAATGCGAAGCCTTGAAATCAATTACTGCAAGAAGAAAATCAAAACAACGTTCACAACATTTGTCACTCTTCGTATGGTCCAAGATTCGACTCTACTATGCATTTGTACGACAAATATTGTTGTCTGGAGCTGCAATGGCCAAGGCAATGTCAGACAAGGTGGATGCCGTTTACTAATGTGCCTGCCCTTGGTTTCCCGAGCATACAAGCATGAAGGTTTCGCCTTTTCGGCGGACCACTGCCGAGCTGTTCGCGCCGGCACTAACAATCCGTCTGAGCCGAAAAGGTGTCACGCTCGGACCCGTACCGTCGAAACAGGTTTGAAGCCAAGCAACCTGAGACCCTGCTCTGCCTGGCATCGTGCTCAGGACCGAAACTCGTAGCGTCGCCTTGTGCAGACAGCTGTGCCAAGGTCACCTAGACAGGGCCTTCGCACTGCGCCAGTTGGGGTCCGCTCTTGATGATGATTAGTAGAAATGCAGATACTCGAATAGTCAGATTCTCCATCGATCTACTTCTGCACTAGACTGCTCTTCAAATTTCAGAATTTGGGAAGAAGCTTTTCTGTGCTGAATATTATATTGCTTAAAGTTTATACGATCATGGGAGCACGTTGATACATAGAGCCTAAAGATGAAGTTTTCTTTTATCTCTTGTCTTGGAATACTTGAGATAGAGCACAGTATCATGGAGCAAGGGGATTCATTATTGTTCACCAGGAGGATAATACTCTGCTAAAAAATAATTTGTATTTGCATCTAACTGGTCTTACTGGGTAGACTGAAGAAGACCCACATGCTACCGTTATAATCCGTAGCTCATGTGGTCATAAAGGACAGCCTGAATTTTTTACCCGAAGATACTGTCAGGTGCCTTGATTAGCCTGACCCATCGGTACCAGCTACAAGGCAAGAAAGTTTCGAGTTCAAAGACGGGTATTCCTGCCGCCCTTGGCGCTCTTATCATGGCAACAAGAAAAGACAGTGGCACATCTCACCAAAATATTATATTATTATGTACTATGAAATGGATGTTGGAGTATATGCAAATAGAAGAACTGGCAATGGATATTTTCCTTGTGAATGAGCAAGGTTTTCTCTGCAAAAATTGCTACAAAGCCAACCTAGCAGGAATTTTCAGAGGGAAACATAGGGACTGAATGTAATTTGGACTACCTCAAGGGTCACTTTCAGCAGAAAAGTTTGAAGGCTGTTGGAATAGCACGAGCACCTGAGATGTAGCAGGAGATTGGTGCATCATTGCAGAAGAATGCAAAAGACTGACAAAAAGGGAAGGTGCTGGTGGCAAATGCATGATCACATTGCAAAGCATGTGGGTATACCAGAAAACTGGCCAAGCAAAAACTAAATGCCTTTGCCATGAGATGGGAAATTTTTGATTAATGAGACTATGTGCCCCATGAAAAATCTACTAGTGACCTGATGAAATTTACCACTATAAATGTATTCTAATGTGCCGTGTACCTTGCTATGATAAAAGGTTTTGAACACATGTGATGCTGGTGTGTTCCAGAGAGTGCACCTCTGATGCTGCTTACAGGGATCCCACAGGTTCTCAGAAAGTTTGGTTTGTATGCTGAGACGACTAAAACCTTAGAGAAAGCATTGGATGAAGTCGAGAAGTCAAGCAATTTAATCTTGTCATGTACATGTTGTTGAGTCCATTGATTTAAGATATGATAAAAGTCTTATTGATGTGCTGTTGTGAAGAGATTGGATTCCCCAGTCGTTAGAGACCCATAGTGATTACTGTTTTCTGGCACAGCCCATCATCCTTGGATTTTCTTGGGAACATGTAATCTTAAAATTTCATATTTTCATATTAAGCTTCCACTCAAATGGAAAGCTCTGAAGGACCCCATGGATTAAATGGAGCTACTACTGTTTCAGGTATCTTAGAGATTGAAAACTTTTCTTGTTGAAATATTTACTCATTCCTGTTCAGCACTCAGCAGATTGGTTGATGTGTCCTAAATGTGTTGAACAATGCGATCTAGAAATTCTATTTGACTGAATCTGTGGTTTTCATCATAACTTTGATGCACTTTTGTTAAGAAAAGGCGATTTATTTTATCTGTTACAGACAATGTGTTGGGTTTGTTCTTGGTAGAGATCAACAGTGGATATTTAAGAAATCAGGATCATGCTTGCAAAGCTGTTGGTCCATTCTTATGGCTTCATTTATTTGGGATTTTAACTTCACATGCTTTTATTCATAGCTTCAACTCAAACGTATGTCTGCCAAGGGCTGAGTGCATCATTTCAAGCTGCAGTTGTTTCTGGTATGTTGGGAATTTGATGCGGCTTAAGCAAAGCTTTTTTTCTAAAGATATTGGATCTCTTATTGGTTTGATGTAGCCTAATATTGAATAATTCAATCTAGTCCCTTGGCGCATTCCTATGGCTTGGTTTATTTGGGATTAATTTCTTAGTTTAACATGCCTTCCTTAGAGAACCTTAGAGAAAGCATTGGATGAAGTCGAGAAGTCAAGCAATTTAATCTTGTCATGTACATGTTGTTGAGTCCATTGATTTAAGATATGATAAAAGTCTTATTGATGTGCTGTTGTGAAGAGATTGGATTCCCCAGTCGTTAGAGACCCATAGTGATTACTGTTTTCTGGCACAGCCCATCATCCTTGGATTTTCTTGGGAACATGTAATCTTAAAATTTCATATTTTCATATTAAGCTTCCACTCAAATGGAAAGCTCTGAAGGACCCCATGGATTAAATGGAGCTACTACTGTTTCAGGTATCTTAGAGATTGAAAACTTTTCTTGTTGAAATATTTACTCATTCCTGTTCAGCACTCAGCAGATTGGTTGATGTGTCCTAAATGTGTTGAACAATGCGATCTAGAAATTCTATTTGACTGAATCTGTGGTTTTCATCATAACTTTGATGCACTTTTGTTAAGAAAAGGCGATTTATTTTATCTGTTACAGACAATGTGTTGGGTTTGTTCTTGGTAGAGATCAACAGTGGATATTTAAGAAATCAGGATCATGCTTGCAAAGCTGTTGGTCCATTCTTATGGCTTCATTTATTTGGGATTTTAACTTCACATGCTTTTATTCATAGCTTCAACTCAAACGTATGTCTGCCAAGGGCTGAGTGCATCATTTCAAGCTGCAGTTGTTTCTGGTATGTTGGGAATTTGATGCGGCTTAAGCAAAGCTTTTTTTCTAAAGATATTGGATCTCTTATTGGTTTGATGTAGCCTAATATTGAATAATTCAATCTAGTCCCTTGGCGCATTCCTATGGCTTGGTTTATTTGGGATTAATTTCTTAGTTTAACATGCCTTCATTCATAGCTTCAACGCAAACGTATAACTGTCAAGGACTGAGTGCATCATTTCAAGCCACACTTGTTTCTGGTATGTTAGGAATTTGAGGTGTCTGAAGCAATATTTCTTTGTATAAATATTAGGTTTCTTATTGGTTGAATGAAGCCCAATGTTGAAAAATTAAATCTAGTAGGTGTGAGCTCCTGAATTTAATGACTTTGTGTTCCTTAGCCTTTTGAATTACATTTACAATTGTCACCTCAAGATTGAGGATGTATATGTTTTGGTTGTATATAGCAGTGCCTGTTTAGTTTATAGCAGAGGTAGATGTGGCCATTAACTTCAGATTAATTTTAAATTTTTTCATCTCATATTAGATGTAAATGCTCTTGTATGAGTACATAAATTTTGGTGAGTCATGAAAGATGTGTGGGTAGTGTTACTCATTAGTTTAGCACAGTACATACGTGGATCTTGCGATCATGTGAACACAATGGTAGCTGGTTTTTTGTTCTTGATTTTTTCTTGTTTTTGGAATGCATTTTTCTAGCATCATTCAAGTTTTCTTACTTTTGTAAAACTTCAACTCAAACTAGAGCCTATCATGAACGAAGTGGATCAAGAAGTGTCACACCAGCCTTTTATGTGGGAATTTTAAGCTAGCTTGAAGAAATTGTCTTTCTTGAGAGACTTCCCTTCTGTTTGTACGTCGTACTTGAATCGAGGGACAATACGATTTGTGACTTCTAGCTATTCAGTTGAATTATGTTTCATCATCAGTGGACTGCAAACTTTGGTTTGGAGGCGTCTACAATCTTGCCCCAGGTCGTACTGTTTGCAGCCAATCCTTTGATATGTCCAGCCGAAGGCAGCGTGCCATCAGACCGGATGTGTTATAAGCCTGCCTATCTAGTCTTGTTATAGCATTTTTTGGTCTCCCTTGCCTCCTCCCTTAGCTCCCCTCGTTAACGTATACCACCTACATGATGATTAACTGCTGGCTGGTTTCCTGAGGCAATGCCCAAGATCCTTGAGTTGTTTACAATCGATTGTTCTTGACAAAGGCGATACACCGACTCGTTTGTAAAGTTCCTCGTTCGAAATCCTGTCTGTCCGCTTGATGTTAAGCATGACTCTAAAACACTTGGTGGCAAAGCTATCGAGACTGTTCTTGATCTTTTCTGTAATTATCCAACTCCCACAGCCATATAACAGTATTGACAGGCATGCTGAACGAAAGATGTCTACTTTCGACTGAGTTCTTACTGTCGGAGACAGGAATACGGCTTTCATTTTTATGAAAGCGGCCCATGCTTGGCCTTTGCATATTTTGATATCAGTTGCTGACGAAACAAGCGTTGAGGCCAAGTATTGCTTGTCCTCCGCCCACACTATTTGCTCTCCATCCAACTTGTTTTCTTCAAGAGGAGCAGGGTTGATGGTTGTAAAAACCTTGGTCTCCTTTACATTCACCTCAATACCGATCTCACGAGTCATAAGCATGAGACTGATTCCTCTGTATTGTGACATTTTACTCAAGTCGCTCTCTTTGATAACGGTACCATAAGGGACGTGGTGAATTGACTTGACGCTTGTTCGTTTAAGTGCACATAGTTACAAATTTCAGTACAGTTTCGTCCCCGTATTTGAGTGTCTCATGGGTTACAGCTAGTCACAACCTGTTTATGTACCGTCTCTCAGATCTAGAACAGCCGCTTTCGACTTCTTCTAGCGAGATTGGGCCTAGTTCGATGTTTGATCTTCCTTTACAGGCGATGGGGGTGCATTCGGCAACTTGCTGAAGTTACTTCGCCAGTCATCCATAAGCTCCTTGGTCGATTTGATGTTCGTCCCGTTTTCGCTTGTCTTGCTTTCTCTCAGCTAGAAGATCTTCGGTTTCACTTTTAACCCAGTTTTTTCTCGTTTGTCGCCAACGGTTTGAAGCGCGGCCTCTTCAATTGTGCTCTCAAAATGTTCATAATTTGACAGGTGGTCGCCGCCTTCATCTTGTAGCAGCAAGGCATCGTTTCGATTCGTTACTACTACTTTGAATTTGTTTTGAAGTGCGCCGCTTCGGTTGCTTCGATGCATTTTTGGGGGGAGCGCAGGGCCTGATCAAGACTGTTATATAGTTAAATTGACTGCCCCGTCTGCAGCCACTACGTCATGTATGCTATAACGACTGAAATTTTCCTTGCATTTTTTAAATGATGTCTTCAGTTTAGAACTTTCCTGAAATCCGAGTAGCAGCCTACCGTCCTCTTTTCTTTGACGATGCAGTCATCCGTCCCTAACCTACTGACTCTACGACCTAAAACTACATATTCTCAACCTGCTTCACTTAGGAGATGGTGCTGGATGGATCATCAGTGTTTCCTTTGGTTGACTTGTAAGAAACTTATTGCAAGTCTGGCAAGCAGCAATTCAATCCTTACGTTTAGCTCTCGTGCCAGGCCAGCATAGGACGTCCCTGGCTTTTCTCAAGCGTGCCTCAGCCCGCAGGAGTCTTGAATGAATTCCCTCGAAGATTTCGTGTCGCAGTAACCACGGCAATGTTCCCCGAAAAGCGATTCCATTCTTTACGGCCCTTCGTCCCGGAAAGCCCAATATGCCCGTGTTTCTATCGGAAGACCATCCTTGTTGTACGGCCAACCAGCGAGAGTCGTCGCTTTTAGCGCCAGCTATTGTTCATCATCGCTCGTCAATCTGATTTGTGCATAAGGCTGGTCCCGTAACTCTTGTGAATTACTTGGCGTGCGCTTACTCAAACTTTCAACTGCTATCGCATCACTTTGTTTAGGCTAAGTATGTCCTGTATAGCATATTGGGGCATGTTTTTCTGTTCCCTACTTGTTGGCTACTTTCATGTTGTACTTTTGAAATTTCAGCAGCATGCACGGTAGTGTCGTCCGGGCGGCTGTAAGAGGCTTCTTGAGTATTATCTCGAGTGGCTTGTGCTCTGTATGCACCGCGACATTTTTTCGTCCGTAAATGTATTAGTCGAAACGTCTGCAGGGAAAAACGATGCGCAAGCATTCTGTTCGATGTTTGCGTAGTACCGCGTTGTTGCGGGTATTGGTCGCGATGCGTAAGGAACTGGAAAGCTATTCCTTATTGTAAATTTTTGGAACTATCATATCTATTCTTCGACGTGTTGACTGCTTGAATCGCAGTTACATACAGAGTCAGTTTGCTCCAGCAACAGACTACTTTTTGCGAAAGAAAGATCTTCCTAGCATCTAAGCTTGATCTTTGCCCAAAGAATTTCAAATGAATTTTTCATTAATCATGATCTTTAACGGCGGTAAATGAATGTTTGGTGTCGATTTTCTCGATTCCGGTGATAATTTTGCACTCGTCTATCATGTCTCTTATCGAAAATCCCAGTTTTTGCAGCGTTTGATAATTAAGAGCTTGAAACCATGCAATAACGTTTCTGAACCTGGAGGCCATACTTGGATACCGTATTCTAATTGTGGGCAACTAAAGATCTTATACAACAGTTATAAGCCAGGTGATTTGAGGATCCAAATTTTTGAGTTTTTTTGTTGAGGAGATCCGTCTCAGACATTACTGAAGATTCGGTCATTGATCACTGAATTGGTGGCGTAAGACGATTTTTAAAAGGAATTGGGTGGTCTAGTTGGAGCAGTGAAGGGCTAGCAGATTAATTTATCTTCGTATTTATTCGTTGTATCATCCCATTAGGGCTACCTTACCTTCAGAAAAAGAAAACTCACTTGTTTCAATTATTACTTGTTTCAGCAATCGCTTACCAATTTTAAAGCAAAAGCAATGTAAGGTAAGCTCAAGCAAGCGGCATCAACACACCAATTGCTCTAAGAAGAAATTTTCAAGATTAGCACAATACGCGATGCGGTTGGATCGAAGGCCACTAATGATAAACTTTGGAACCCACGGAAAGATAAAGTAAACGGACATCGAACCTAGTAGTCATATTACAAGGTTTTCATTCTATATTTTATGCAAGCTTGGGGATCTGCGACGATAGTGAGTTTCTCATCAGTTTTCTGTAGGTCACGCTATCAAAAACCTGTTACTGCAGTCTAGCGCGACCGCATTCCTTGAACCTCGTCGAAATCGTCTCATAGACCATTTCCTGTTTTTACTCAGTATCAGCGAGGGCTGCTTAACTTCATTAGAAGCATTGCCTCGCTTTTGTATCTGTTTTATGACTTCCAATAAAGTCGTAGGCGATTTTGGTACGAGCATTCTTCTAAACTAAATCCATAAGTCCACTCCAAAGCTTATTCCACAATTCTTTTGTCGTCATATGCTATAAATTCGAATATCGGGTTCTCGTGTTCTAGGCTTTTAATAAATGCCTTTCCAGTAATTGCGCTGTTTTCGTTCTGTTTGAGCCTTTGTCGCTCAGACGTAGTGATCCAGTGCATACATACTTGCTCTCTTTTCCTCTGGATTACTCCTAAACGTATGAGTTCTACTTGGTTTGCTTGCCAGCCTACACGTACTGCATAATGGCTGACTGCTGTCCCTGGCCAAACTGATATAAATTCTGTTATCTGTGAATGCGTAGCCAAGTTTGACGCCTGATAGTGAAATTTGCTTGTATCAGATTCTTTTGATATTATTCTTGTGATGGTATCCTCCAAATAGTAGTATTTAAAGTGTTAGTTAAATTTAATCTTTTATTGCGAGTAATTTTTCCAGTAATTTATAAAATATTTTTAGGCCTTGTGAATTTATTTATGATTGTCGTCCTTTGCTTTATGTAGAAGCCCTCTTGCTTGCGAGGAGCTTTTATTCATTAGTATACTAGATATGTGCACAGAAGTGTTGTGATTGTTGTGGGCTCTTAACGGTTTTCTTGAAAATGTACATGATGTTAGCGTGGCCATGATGATTTGTAGTGTGTGTTCTTATGTCTGCATGTGTGTTTGCCTATGTGAACCCCTATGCAAAGTTTCAACTCAAAGTTGAGTCTTCCTTCAGCTATGTTATGCGTGCTAGTGTTTCCTTTGAGGACATGATTTGGATGTCTTGATTCCATTGAAAATTTACTATTCGTTTCAAGTTCATAAGCTTTCTTATATGGGATTGCATGTTTATGTTGTCATACTTTTGCACACAGTTTCGACTCAGACGGAAAACTGCCAAGCACCAAGTGGACCAAGTGGAGCTGCTCCTGTTTTGGGTATGTGGTACCATGTAAGCTCTGTTGATTGGAGGTATCTACTTCCTTCTGTAGTTTTTACCATGTAGATTTGCCGCTCAAACATTAAAAGAAAAATTGTATAAACTTGGTGGTACGACAGCCATTAAATGTTGAAGCTTCTTTTGTTTCGTCTGTCAGGCCATCAGACATTATGTTAGAAGTAGGCGCATTTGAACACTTTACCACATGTTGGTTTACAATAGGCCATGCTTAGCGTCCAATGTAGGCTGGAGTTTGCTTTGGTATAATTAGATCAAGTTGGACCAACATAGGTCCATTTTTTTTGTAAGCTGGCTTGAGCTGTGTCTGAAGCAATTTGAATTTCTCTTCCTGTTAAGGCACGCCGCACATTGGTTAAACGTTTAATTGAGGATTAGGCCATCATGGACGTCCAACATAAAATTATGCTTTTTGATTAGGTTGCGTGGAAGTTCCAGAAAGTTGAATTTGTCAGTAATAAAATGTGTTTCATTTGTTCTGTTGCGTGTTGTTGTTGGCTGCACCGAAAATCACAGAGGAATCTAGTTGTTTAATACTTCTTATGTAGCAATACATGTCATATGTTTCGCATTTTCATAGATTCCATTCAAAGTGGAAATTCCCATCGACCGAATGGGTCAAGTGCAACCACATCAGCATCAGGTTTGTTCGAGATCGTAAGTTTTTGTGAACAAAGTGTCCTACGTAACAGATTAGGTTGTTCCTTTTTAAGAGAAGAAATTGTTTGCAAGCCAAAACGATATATCATGGAATCAATCTGTTGGTTTGTTTCTCAGAATGTTTCTCCAGGGATGTAAAAGTACTGAAAGAAGCCCCTCAGGTACCACCCTGATTTTGACATTTCATTTCCTCGAAGATATATGTGCTGATCTCTGAAAATCTACTCGTCTTTCTACTACGAGTTTCTGACTAGGCAGTAACTGGAACTTCGTGTTTATTTTTGTATGCTGCTATATCAATTTAATATGTTTGTACGGTATTTTATATCTAATGTAACCATGTGTTGTGTTACTGAGGCCGGTGTTATGGGCGCTTTTGTCTCCTTCCAGCTGTCCTGTGCTTGCTTATATCTATATAACTCAAGATTGATGGCCGGTTCTTGAGGCTGGGAGCATTCTGTTCTAGTACTCATCCTTGTTCACATACTTATTAGCGTTTACCCAACCTGGAGGTCGTATTCCTGAGGATCCTTGTTGGTCTGAGCTGGCTAGTGCCATTCACATGCAAGGACCGAAAGCAATCCAATCCTTCGTCGAGAAAGATGTACCTGGTGATCCGTCGCAGTCCTTTAAAGAGCGACTAAACAAATTACTCATGGCAAAGAAAGCAGCCATTCAAACCGTTAAGAGTCAGAAAATAGTTTGGATCACAGAAGTTGTGTTTCCTCCTGATTGTCCAGTTGGAGATTATATGAAGTTTGATGTGAAGGTTTGGAGGCACCTGATTAATCACCCAGCTTTGCAGCAGATTCAATGTAATCGCAGTTTGGTCGAGGCAATGTGTAAATTTCGAAACAAGATCTTTCATGCTGGTCCTCAACCATTGTCAGATGAGGACTGCGAGAGTCTTTGGGAAGCACTTGGTCGGATTTTTGTAAACCTTGGATGCACGTTAAAGCGCGAAACTCCCAGCGCGTCAGGTATCATGTGAACATTGTTATTGTTTTGTTGTTTGTGGCAGGTTCCAGAAAACCTAAAGCTCTAGAATTTCTACTAGGCAATATTTTAGATTAGCATATTCTGAAAGCAATGCCGGCTGCCTAATAGACACACTGGAATTAAAGTGTAATATGTATGTTATATTGTTGTGATGCAGTTATAATGTTTGATGTCAGTAGATTTTATAGAGACGATGTGTTTAAACCACTTGCATATGTATCCTCAACACTAGTATTTCGAGGTCTTTTGTGTAGGTGGTGATCAATCAAGGGGTGTTAGTAACTCCCATTGGATGCGGCTAGCGACCGTGGTTCATGAGCATTTTCCGCATGCCGCTCAGAGGGTGCTGGAAACTAAAATGTTTGCTGACCAGCCGTTCGTGAAAGATGCGCAGTTCTTGAAAAGATTGCTTGAAGATTTACGCAAGGACAAGGAAGAGCTTTGTAGGATTTTATCGGAATGGGAGATCGATCAAGTTTATCCGCAGTCCGGTTCTGTAAACCTTTGCAGTTTTAATATTGTTCTGTGGAAAAAACTTATCCAACACTTTTACCCGAACGAGACGTGGCTAGAATTCCTGGCCTTACCAACTCTTGCGGATCTGCAAGCGTACTCATCTAAATCTAGTCCATGCTCCTTGGTAGATGGACTGTTTCAATTTCGAAACTACATTTTTCGTAGCGGTTGTTTGGAAATGGGTGAGAACGAGTTTAACTTGTTATGGGGATGCCTTGAGAAAATTCTTTCTGGGCTGAAGTACGATGTCGCACGAATATCTGCTTACAAGACAGACCATTTTGACTGTCCGTGCCCACGAAAATTGATCGCCCGAGCTGGTCAAGGTGAGTTATTGTTTCAATAAGGAATTATCGAAAGACCTGTAGTAGTTTTCAGAACCGATTCTCATGTCTTATCATCGTCGTCATCAATAGCAGTAAGTCATGCAAAGTTTCTATGGCATAATACTTATTGTGTAGGGGAAAATAATGAATCGAGGATTATACCATAAGCCAGAGATTATTTTTCCGAAATGAAGTTAGCGTATACCCATCTGCATTGTGGGCGATTGGGCCGATTTCATCAAGATCAGTAGGAGATAATTAGTTCACAACTTCTCAGAACACGAAGCAACATATGTACCAATTTACATGTGCCAATGCACAATGAACAAATATGTACAAATATGTTGACTACACCCTTGCCGAACGTTTCAATTAAACTATGATGATTATTAAATGCCCATCACATTTTAATTTCCTAGTTAGCTAAAATAACATCGTCAATGTCATTGAAAAATTTTCTGATGCAGTCACTGAAATGTTTTGTAATATGTTATTTAATATCCATCATCTTTTGGACCAAGCGCGGCTAGCTGTCAGTGTTTTCCCTGTTCTGCAATATCGATTTCAGACAGTCTGGATAGCGGCGCCTTTGATCAGCTACAGCTTGGAGCAGGAACTGAAATTGTTCTTCATTATGTGTGATAAGCTTGTTCAACTCCTGCACATCTGGTGGTGCAATTGAGCATCTGTCTGATATGGAGTTTGATCAATAAGGGACCACTGCTGCTGAAAGCGTTTGATAAGCATGGCTTCAGGAGCCGATGACGGAGCCAGGCTTACTGAAAATGCTGCCCCTGCGAGAAGCTTCAGTATATGGCGACAGCAAGCTAGATGCAGCAGAACATTCTGAAGAATTCTTTCAATTTTAGTACAGCCGCCATTATTGGTTCCCGTTGTTTGAACTGGTTGTATCAAAACGCATCCTAACCACACGTTCTTCCAGTTTCCATTCGTCCAGTGCTTGGACTACTGCAGCTGCTTGATTTTTGCCTGTCCCATCCGCAATCTTGCTTACATTTAACAACTGACAGATACCAAAACCTGTAACTTGGAAGTCGTTCAACGTGGCCTTCCCCACATGTATCTGCCATTAATTTACCATCCCAATGCACCACCAATGTCACATCACCTGTCAAATCTTTCTTCTAAGCGACGGTATCTTTCTCGCCCACGCAGAATGGACTGCGGTTGATGCAGATATCGCTGAAATCATGTCCAAGGCTCATTGCAGTTTCAGCTATAACGAAAGCGGCTTTCCTGTCACTTGGTGCGATTTAGTGCTGCAGCCAGCTTTGGCGTCATCACCTTTTTGCTTGCTTTCTTTCTCTTTCTTGATGGAGTGTGATAATCAGATGACGAGTTGTCAACTGTCTGATTAGAATCTGAGTTGTGCTCTTCTTCGTGCTGCTGCTACTGCTGTCATCTTCTAGCTAGTAATGAACTGTTTATTTCGTTTGCCTGGATTGCTGCACGCTTTTTTCTCGTTTTTTTTTTCCAGGTGGATTCGCTTGGTTTTGCGTACTTCCTTAGCTGCTAGTATTGTGTCAGCGGCTCCCACTTAACCTCGTCGCCCAGGCTCACGCCAGAAACTCTAAATACGCCGCTATTGTAAACATTGTTGCCACGTTTGCGTGAGCAATATCTAACAGGTCATTCATCTTGGAAAAAAAATGCCATCTCATTTGATTTGTGAGGCTTTGATGTGCTACTTTTGTGTTTTTATCAAGGTTGACCATTGCTTATGCAGCTGTTCCAACTTGGCAATTGCGTGGTCTTTGCGACAAGATGGTATACCAGCCCTCTCCAATCACCTTGTCTATCATAATTTTTTATGCCTAGCGTGTTTGTAAGCCAAGGTTGAGATGGTTGTGACGGAAAAGGCCCAAGACTTCACCATTTGATTCTAGGCGGATTGTGGAAATAGCAGTAGTTGGCACACCTAGAAGATGTAGTGACGATTGACTGCGGGTGTTGACTGATGCCATTGTTGTCTACAAAAAATCAAAATAGTCTTTCGTGAAGACCAATATAGTTCTGCATTAAGCAATTAATCATCAGTTACAATTGTATAAATTACATGTTTTACTCTAACGTGATCAAATAATACTTGAAAACACAGTGTAATTCTCCGCAAGCAGGTCTTCAGTACTATTAATCATTTATTGACTATATATTAAGTAATTAAAGCAGCGCAGAATAAACGGTCATTTACATGCTCCGCCGCTTGCTACTATAACATCCAGTTACATCCAGGCCCGTAGGCTACTGGCCTGGAGCATCACTAGTTTGTTGTTTTAATATTAAATTCCAGTATACTGTTACTTACTAGACTTGTTGATTAGTTGAAGTGATTAAAGACGGGTAAGTGCTTGAAGCAAATAGATAACTGTATTATAATTGTAAAAACTATTCAAAATTAATGTCTGTAAACAAACACTCCAAAGAATATTTACATGGTTGCTTGATATTACTAAACATCTGAAATGACCCAAATGACGGTCACGAAATAAGCAAGCCCAACATCAACCTGCCTAATATGGACTATATGAGGTTTTGTAAAGATTTTCGCTAGTGAACTGTTATGTATAGTGTATGGGCTACGTCTAAACGTTTGGTTAGGAAATGTTTTGCGCAGATGCTATTTTGGTCAAAAGGATTAGCGGGGTGGGAGGTTAACATTTCAACTATTCAAAAAATAAGGACCACCCTAATATATATCAGATGTTTAGTAATATCAAGCAACCATTTAAATATTTAACTATTCAAAAATAAGGACCACTCATATATATATATATATATATATATATATATATATACATATTTGGAGAAAAATAACTACGCATGTAAGTCTTCGCGACATCTTTCGACTTTCAAAAGCCGTTTTCAAACGAATAATGTTTTCTTTACCGTAACCTCATATGTAAGTGTTATACAGTCTTACGCGATGGCATTCAACTATGTTGTTTAACGTCGAGCATGTTTCTTTTACTGCGTTTCAGATGATAGCAAAATGGCAAAATGGTTGAGTGGTATCCTCGATCCAATTAGCCCAAGCTAAGAGGATGTCTCTCCCTCCATATATATATCTTTCTGTTCCCATAACTGCTTTTTCTTGTAGTCTCCAAGTGAGTGGATATACTTCTTTTTCTCTGATTTCGAGCTGCATAGGGTGCTTTGTTGGTTTCTTGTGATATGCCCAGTTGCTCCTACGTCTACTTGGACCATCTGGAACTCATATGTGGATACAACCTCTGGAGCGCTAGCTTCAGTGGTTTGCTCATCTCGGATTTTTGAGGTTCTATTCGTGGCACATTTATATCAACCGACTTCCACGAAAAGGCATTGCTTGAGTTCATGATTCCTTATTAGCATATCCTGCTGGTTGTTGGGTACCTTCGGAGCAGTTTTGACGCGGACATCCCACTATTGAAAAGGCTTTTAAAGGCTCATAAGTTAAGGGCTTATTGTAATATGGTAAAAGGGAATAAATCCTAGCTATTACTATTAACTTCTGATTTCGGTTGCTAATTGTGGTTAGTTGTAGACAAACTTAGTGGACCGGCAGTTCGGATGACATGTAAACTATGCGCGCCAGTCGTTTGTCTACGAATGGAGGCACTGTTTAATGGCTTAGCATGCTGGCATGTGACATTGTTTCAAATTACCCAGTGTTGGTACGCATCTGTACGCATGTGCCGTTATTATCTTGTTTTTCTCATCATATATTTAGATGTTGAAGAAGGCAGGGGTGAGCGTGCCATAAGTGATACTTCGTGGACGCGCTTGGCATTCGTTGTTCACGAACACTTTCCGCGTGCAGCATTACGTGTGTTTGAAAAAGAACTATTTCTCACCAAACCATCCTTTGCATCGGAGGGATGCCTGGAAAATCTTATCATAGCTTTGGACGGCCACAGAAACGAATTGACTGGCAAATTGTCACAGCGGGAAATAGACGTCGTTTATCCGGAATCAGGGCCTGTTAACCTTGCTGCCTTTGACATCGTTATTTGGAGAAAGCTAATGCAGCACTTCTTTGCACACGACTGGTTAGAAGTGCAGTCACCTTCAACAATTGCTGATTTAAGAAATTGCATTTCTGAAGCTGCTAGTCCAAGTGCCTTAGTAGATGGCCTTTTTCACTTTCGAAATTTCGTTTTTGGTATGGGCTGTCAGAGAATGGATGAGACAGAATTTCGCGCATTGTGGGACTGCCTAGCCAAGTTACTTGCCTGCTTAAAATACGATATGGCGCTAGTCGCTGCTTACAAATCGGAAGATTTTGATGAAGTGAAGACGCTAGATGTGGTTCCGAGCTCATTGCGCGGTAGGTGCTTGCTGTTCTACATGACTGTGCGTTGGTTTATCGTAACTGAGAAATTAAGCATGTAGCTGTGTATATTTACTTCTTGAATACTGCGTTTAGTGTGTATACCGTGTACACTGTATTCACTGTGTTTACTATTTTTACTGTCTATGCTGATTATACTTATTTATTGGTTTTTGTTTTTATGTGGCTTGTTGTTAGCATTTGCTGGTGTGGAAGTTCTGCCATGTGAAACTAGTCCCTGTGCGCGGGCATTGGCCTGCCTTTCTGTTAAAATTGCAACTGCTCGTTCATTGTTCAGGATTGTTACTGCTTAAAGCTATTGAATGCACTTTAGTTTCCGTTAACTAAAACATCCAGGTGCGTCAATATTATTTACCATTGGTTTCCGAAGCACTACGTGCACTGTAAGTCCTGGTCTCTCGCTCTTGTTCCTTGAACATTGGTCAATGTTTATGTTAAGCAAAAGCCAAACTCCATCAAGACGTGGCCATTATTGAATATTTTGCCCTGAAAGTCACAATGACGTAGGTGGGTAAAGGAGCTGCTATATTTTAATGTGCCATTCGTTGTTTTTTCAACGACCCATGCTTTAGACACGCCTGGGAGATACTACCTCAAGAAGTTATTCGTTTTTGTTACGCGAATATGTTTAGTTCTTGTACCCTTGTTGTGGGACATAGCTGCATCCAATATGTCCGCACCTGTCTATGGGTAGTGACTAGCACAAGTTAAGATGGAGAGAATGCGCGTAACTTGATTTTGTGAACAACCTTGGCGTAATGGATCGTGTTTTCCTTTCAAGTCGGGGTTCTATAGTCTGTGATTTTGGGTTAGGATACGCAGTTCTTGCAAAGATTGCTTGAAGATTTACGCATAGATAAGGAAGAGCTTTGTAGGATTTTATCTGAATGGGAGATCGATCATGTTTATCCGCAGTCCGGTTCTGTGAACCTTTGCAGTTTTAATATTGTTCTGTGGAAAAAAAACTTATCCAACTCTTTTTCCCGAACGAGACGTGGCTAGAATTCCTGGCCTTACCAACTCTTGCGGATCTGCAAGCGTACTCATCTAAATCTAGTCCATGCTCCTTGGTAGCCGGAGTGTTTCAATTTCGAAACTACATTTTCCGTAGCGGTTGTTTGGAAATGGTTGAGAGCGAGTTTAACTTATTATGAGGATGCCTTGAGAAAATTCTTTCCAGGCTGAAGTACGATGTTGCACGAATATCTGCTTGCAAAACAACCCATTTCGATTGTTCTTGCTCACAAATTTCGATCGCCCGAGCTGGTCAAGTTGAGTAATTGTTTCTAAGATAATTATCTTTGTTTTAAAGAATTTGTTGCGTTTGATCATGCATAACTGTTTGATCATGTCATGCTTCATCGGTAGACTTTGTAATAGTTCTGCAAATACTCTCTCTCTCTCTCTCTCTCTCTCTCTCTCTCTTTGTCTCTCTCTCTCTCTCTCTCT
>QQSS02207077.1:0-11695 GCA_003687565.2 Craspedacusta sowerbii
GGAATATAAGGTCTCAAGTGAGCAGCTGCACGAAATCGTCACTTTTTCTGCAGTCTTGCCCCGAATCACTTTAGCATAGCCAGCTGCGCTCAAAGCGGGTAGAATCCCTTGAGAAAAAAATCACTCAACTGGTCATACGTATGATTTGTCCCAAGCAAGAACTCGTCAGAGACCATTGATTGGAGTCTTAACTAGCCAATCAGCTGCTACGAGTTCCTTTAAAAAATCGAAAGCCCTTGAGACCTCGATTCCATACATTTTGGGAATAAAAGGTCTCAAGTGAGCAGCTGCACGAAATCGTCACTTTTTCTGCAGTCTTGCCCCGAATCACTTTAGCATAGCCAGCTACGCTCAAAGCGGGTAGAATTCCATGAAAAATAAATCACGTGACTGGTCATACATAATATTCGTCCAAGCAAGAACTCGTCAGAAGCCACTAGTTAGAGTCTTAACTGGCCTAGCAACTGCTACCAGTTCCAATAGAGACTCGAAATCCCTGGGGACTTTGATAGCATTGTCACATTAGAACATAAGCTCTCAAGTGATCAGTTTCACGAGACCGTCAAAGTTTTAAGAGCCTGCCCCATAAATCATTTTAGCATTGCCAGCTGCGCTCAAAGCGGGTAGAATCCCTTGAAAAATAAATCACGTGACTGGTCCTACATAATATTTGTGCAAGAACTCGTCAGAAGCCATTACTTAGAGTCTAAATTGGCCTAGCAACTTCTACCAGTTCCAATAGAGACTCAAAATCCCTGGAGACTTTGATTTCATTGTCTCACGAGAACATAAGCTCTCAAGTGATCAGTTTCATGTGATCGTCAGAGTTTTAAGTGCCTGTCCCCAAAATCACTTTAGCATAGCCAGCTGCGCTCAAAGCGGGTAGAATCCCTTGAGAAAAAAAAAATCACACAACTGGTCATACGTACGATTCGTCCCAAGCAAGAACTCGTTAGAGACCATTGATTGGAGTCTTAACTGGCCAATCAGCTGCTACCAGTTCCTTTGAAAACTCTAAAACAATTGAGACCTCGATTTTATTGATCTCGGGAATATAAGGTCTCAAGTGAGCAGCTGCACGAAATCGTCACTTTTTCGGCAGTCTTGCCCCGAATCACTTCAGCATAGCCAGCTGCGCTCAAAGCGGGCAGAATTCCTTGAAAAATAAATCACGTGACTGTTCTTACATAATATTCTTCCAAGCAAGAACTCGTCAGAAGCCATTAGTTAGAGTCTTAACTGGCCTAGCAACTGCTACCAGTTCCAATAGAGACTCGAAATCCCTGGGGAATTTGATTGCATTGTCACATGAAAACATAAGCTCTCGAGTGATCAGTTTCACGAGACCGTCAAAGTTTTAAGTGCCTGCTCCATAAATCATATTAGCATTGCCAGCTGCGCTCAACGCGGGTAGAATCCCTTGAGAAATAAAATCCCGTGACTGGTCATACGTACGATTCTTCCCATGCAAGGTACGCGTCAGAGACCTTTGATTGGAGTCTTAACATGGCCAATCAGCTGCTACCAGTTCCTTTGAAAACTCTAAAACAATTGAGACCTCGATTTTATTGATCTCGGGAATATAAGGTCTCAATTGAGCAGCGCAACGAAATCGTCACTTTTTCGGCAGTATTCCCCCGAATCACTTTAGCATAGCCAGCTCCGCTCAAAGCGGGTAGAATTCCTTGAAAAATAAATCACGTGACTGGTCTTACATAATATTTGTCCAAGCAAGAACTCGTAAGAAGCCATTAGTTACAGTCTTAACTGGCCTAGCAACTGCTACCAGTTCCAATAGAGACTCGAAATCCATGGAGACTTTGATTGCATTGTCTCACGAGAACATAAGCTCTCAAGGGATCAGTTCACGCTTAAAATGAGACTCGAAATCCCTGGGGACTTTGATTGCATTGTCTCGCATTGTCTCAACATAATCAAGTGATCCGTTTAGATTGATCGTCACAGTTTTAAGTGCCTGCCCCTAAAATCACTGGAGCATTGCCAGCTGCGCTCAAAGCGGGTAGAATTCCTTGAAAAATAAATCAAGTGACAGGTCTTACATAATATTTGTCCCAGCAATAACTCGTCAGAAGGCATTAGTTAGAGTCTTAATTACCTAGCAACTGCTACCAGTTCCAATAGAGACTCGAAATCCCTGGTGACTTTGATTGCATTGTCTCACGAGAACATAAGCTCTCAAGTGATCAGTTTCACGTGATCGTCACAGTTTTAAGTGCCTGCCCCCAAAATCACTAGAGCATTGCCAGCTGAGCCGGACTCCTGAATAATTCCTTTTTTTTTAATCACATAACTAGTCTCACACACGTCTCGTCACTTCTACGGAACTCGTTAGAATCCATTGATTGGAGTCTTAACTAGCCAACCAAGAGCTACCAGTTCCATTTTGAACTCGAAATCCCTGGAGACTTCGATCGTCACAGTTTTAACTTCCTGCCCCCAAAATCACTAGAGCATTGCCAGCTGCGCTGGACTCCTGAATAATCCCTTTTTTTTATCACATGACTAGTGTCAGGCACGTCTCGTCCCTGCTACGGAACTCGTCAGAAACCATTGGTTAAACTCTTGACTGGCAAATCAACTGCTACCAGTTCTATTTTGAACACGGAAAATGATTCCATTGATTTCGGGAAGGTAAGGTCTCATGTCTATGGTTTCATGTAAAGACTACATACATCGAAAGAAACCATTATCTTACCTGACGAGCTTACCTGTTTGACATCATTTGCAAATGAGAAAGAATCACGCATAGAGTTATCATGGGGAATATGAGGTGAAAGAAGGCCGAAATCTAGTAAGTTCATAGTTGTAAGTGTTGAAGGGTATTTTGCCTGCTTAATCGATTTAGCAAATAGACCGGATGTGATACATGATTACGTCACTTGGAACCAGCAGTGGTGCACCAGAAGAAAAGATTAGCATGGATGGAGCAAGTCAGATTATTTCAGGTCAAGAGTAGTAGATGATTGGATGCAAATTTAATCCGAAAATTTCACCACTTTAGATTTCGTATCCTCCAACAACAACAACTACAACAACAAAAAATATAATAATAACAACAACTCATTAAAAAATAAATTATTAGTAATAAGTAATGTAATATCATTACCCACTGGTAACGACTGTAGACCGGCCACCAGCTTGTTATGCTAATTGCTCCAAGATTACCAGTCTTCACATTTCATATCAGACCAACCGCATTGCAGCTCTTATTGAGGAGTTAATGGTAGATATATACCCTCTATAGACGCAGTCATACATAACTGTATGCTTGTTGACCTGCATCAAGTCATTTTGTTCAAGTATTTTAGTTGCCAAAAATAAGTATGATGAAGATTCATGGAAGTCGGAAAAACTAATAACCCTTGTTGTTCATTTCTGTATGCAATACAACCTTTTGGGGTCTATTATTGTTGGATCCCAAATGCGTCCGCCTGCCCAAATGCGTCCGACCATGACGTCAAGCTGAGTAATTGTGCGATAAGGCGCAACAGCCTAATTGTGTCGTAATGATTGCATCATTTTCAAGGGACTGCCACGCCGATTTCTTGAAGGGGGGTAAAGTGCGCGGGGCGAGATTCTTTCCCCATAATAGCAGGGTTTCCACCAATGAGCGTGCAGCCGGCACACACACATGGACAAGCGGCCTCGATTTAGATATTCGATCTCGTAAGGTCTTATGCCAGCCTAGCAAATTTGTGATAGCCCAACGCCACTCTGCAACTGTGGCAACCTGTGTATTTCTGTTCGTTTTAATTTAATGCAGAACGGGTACAATTAGTCGTAGGACGTCCCTGATGAAACATTCATCAGAAATCAGAGCGTGTTATAAAGAGTCAGGAATTTTGTTTTACTAGATTAGAATTCCAAAAGCGCTTAGAAATGAATTTATAGAACGGGCGCCAATAAAATTATGATGAGCCCCCTCCCCCCATACTTCACACGAAGAATGTTTTAAGTTGTCATGAAATGGCGCTGCAGCTTGTTACGTAAATATTTGCCAATGGTGGGCCAAGTAGACGCTACGTAATCGTTTAGAACTATTCTTACTCGATAATACGGCATGCCTCGGAAACAAAGATGCATCCTTAATATGCAGGAATAAAAAATTAGCATAGCTTTAATTTGTTTCTAAGGTCATGCTCGCCTTGTGCATGGCTGGTATGATATAGGATATCAGAACCAGTAAACCTCCATGACACATCACGGTATTTAAAAGACCGGATTTTGGGTATACCAATCTTTTCCACCGTCTAGGACAAGTTGCCCTCATAACGCTGACAATTGTCATAAATGCACTTGCTGTGATGCAAATGTACTAGATACGTACAAGCAACCATTTTGGTTTTAAGAGGTTATCTGAGCATCTTGGTCGCAAACCTGTGAGTCTCAAATCATCAAATCAACAAACTATTAAAACTGCCATGAAATCATGCGTTTTGTTTTGCATACTTGCACACATGCTTTGCGCCAGACTCCCGACATGATTTTAAGACCATTTACTAGTGACGAGAAATTCTAGAAAGACATAAATAACCAGTAATTCTTATCTCTTAATTGAACAACTTTTTTTTATGACTTTGAAACTCTGTGGCAGCAAAGAAAAGGCTGTCACTTGTAGAGGCCATGGGATCTTTGAATGCTATCAATCTTGTCAGTAGAATAAAGGCACCATCCATTACGAAGTCTCAATTAAGGGAAGTAAAGAAGTGCCTATCATTTATCTGTTCATACTAACAAACAGTGATGTGGATAACCTAATGGGACCACATGACTATGCAAATTTGTTGCTGGCATACAAATTGCTGTCTGATTCCGTTTAGTTTGAAGTAGAAGTTAAGCTGGAAGGGTGCAATCGAACAGTAAAATACTCATTGCATCATCACACGTTCTAGTAGGCTGGTTCATGTAAGCATGTAGACAAGTCTTTCCTTTGACCTAGACAGTATCATCTACTAGCCCCAAAGAAACATACCGTCTCCATATTGGCTTACCAGTGCCTGGGGTAGTTGCTCATTTACAGTGCAGGCAAGATTCTATGAGACGAGCGACATTCATCGTTCAATATTAAAGATTTTCTTAGGTTTAAGATTCTAATGGCCTTGGCACAATTGTTTAAATAAATGTAGGTTTAAGAAAATTCGCAACTTTCAGTTGTGCCTCACATTGCAATATGGCAACCATTATTTCTGTTATATAAGATCTTGCCAGAAATATTGCAAAAGTACCTTAGTAATTTTCTGGACTTAACAATAACAGCTTGATTGTCATTGATCTATTGCAGTCACTACTGCTTTCAGAAACATTGGTAATGTTGTTAGTCTGGACTACAGCATGCTAGAGTAAATTCATAGCCTTGTAGATGCCGAACGATGGTATCACCTTAATAGTACTCATAACATGAATACCAGATTGTACTAAAAGGGTGACTGCAAGGTTTTCTTTTAATCAAGATGCTGATAGTCTTCCTAAATCCTTGTTAATAGTCTTTCTAACTCCTCTTAAACTTGCTCCTATTATTAACGGTCAAAACAAGCTTTCTAAGAAGCAACAAAGTTGTAATACTTTACTCGTAGTCTCACCCAACTGGTTCCCTTAACCACGATTTTGCTTCCGAGAAGGCGAACTTATCAACTTTCAGCACATGAGCAGATAGACTAAACTCATGCACTTAGGTCGATAACCTCTTCAGTATCCTGTAACAATTTCATAATCCCAATATCAATACGTGCTGCTACTCAGAAAATACTTCCTCAACATATTAAGGTTCCGAGCAATGATGCCACCGAACGAGATGCCCATCAGGCTCGAAGCTCCGTCTCTGAGCGTCCCCTTCTGTCCAACTGCTGATTGGTTGGACACCTAACTGGTAACACCTAACACCTAACACCTCCTAAAGCCGAGATCGGACCACTGGTGACGAATCAGAGCAATTACTTCGGACGCATTTGGGCAGGTGGACGCATTTGGGACATTTGATTTGTCCAACATTATGATTGCAAAGGTCTCTAAGTCATGGATTTTAATACTATTTGAAAGAAATATCATCATACCACCGATTTTAAAGTGTTATTAGGCTTATATCTATGAATCCACAGCTTATTACGGACTTCTTAATGTTTTTTATCAATTCAGTTTCTTGCCATCAACGCGTGCGAAAAATTCTTTTCATTTTTTCCGATAGCTCGTCGTCTTTTGTGACATGTAATCACAATGAAACTCATACATTGCCGTTGTACTTATATCTAAAGTAGCCTATCCGAAATCTACAGGTTTGTTAAGTACGATTTAAACCAGGTTCAAGTAACAGCAAGAGTTTTCCGTACGTTTTGAGCATGATTGCAATCTGCATCAGTTACATTCTCTCTCCTCGCTCACTTGCGCTCTCGCTCCTCGAATTTTTCAACAGTGTCCATATATTCATATGAATCTACATCTTTGCGCCTAATGAGTGCAAAAACTTCAGCATCTTGATACTCCTGATTTAAATTCACTATGTGGTTTGCATTTTGGAGGATCCCATTTCATTCACCAAGTTGTGAATCAGGTTAATACCATTATATCTGATCTAAAATAGATTCAACATTTTGAACATTACCATAAGATCGACGTTCTACATCTTCGGCATGCACTATCAAGAATGGACAGAACCAAAGCTTTTACATTGGCTTGTGTTTCAACTTAATTGATTTCTGTAATAGTTCAAATAACTATTGTGATTACGCATAATCAATCTTGTTCTATTAGCATCAGGCACGTATCGCTGTCATTATTCAACAACATATTCAACAGAAAACCTGGCATAATTTCTAAATCTTATGGTTCGGCTGCTGAATGTTTCTATGAACCAGTCACCCTGACATCCCGAAGGACGGAAATGTAACTTTACTATTGCTTTCTGTTATCGGTATATCACGAACTGAGATTTAAAAAAAAAGAGTTTTTTACTTCTCGAGTGATTCTAGGTTGCAGAATAAAATGAAGCTATAAAAGAAACAAATACCATACCACTGTATATAAAAAATCTCAGTTATATCCTTTCAAAAGTATATATTTTTGGCAATGTTCGGTTTTGTCGCAGCATGAGTCATAGGATAACGATCGCTTGATACTTGCTTTGGTGTCCGTTGATCGTGATGAAGGTTGCACTTCGAATCCCAATCGATTGCAAACGATCTCGCCTTGACGCAAAATCTGCTAACGATTTCTTCGATGGGAAACATAATCTGACAAGTTCATTGCCACGACCTGCAACTCCATAATGCATGTTCCTCGCCCCTATGACCTACGTTACTTCGTTTCACCCCGATGGATCAACGAATCGCATGTCTTCGTTGCCTTGGCAACTGAACCATGATTTGTAGCCGGGTAATCGATTGGATTATTTTTCTCTTTTAACATTGCCTTGAGCTAAAACAAGAAATTCGCTTTTTGCCTGGTGTAGATGTGAGCAAACACGTTATAATAAGTAATAAAGCGCAAGCAAGTTCTAGGAGAACATGAGTCCATGCAAACGATCGAAAGATTCGACGTACCTTGTGTTCTTTCCACCGTGATTGGACAGCGACAATTTTGAAAATGTTTTCATCGCCATCATCTTCAACAGAACCAAGCGGCGCTTGTGCTTTAATGCGAAATGCAGCCAAGGCCGTTGTGTCTTCCCCCAGACGAGCAATAGAACCAATAAACCATGAGCTTTCCGCCATGCTGTGTCACCGCATCGACCATTTCTTCGCATCGACCGGCAACTGAACCTGACTTTACTACAATACCTCTGGCCACATAATCGAGCGTTTTCTTCACTCTGATACTCAGCCAAGGCTATGCTTCCTTTGCCTCGACCGGGAACAAAATCGTATGTTCCATCGCCATGACGGGCAATACGACTTAACTACACCCCGTCGGGCAAATGATCCCGACGTGGCAACTGAAGGTAGTACTTTTGTGGCAAAGATAGAGTGAACCTTTTCGCTGCCCCGACGAGCAACTGAACGAAACGTTTTTGCCTTGTTGTACCATTAGCCTCGGTGAATAACATAATACTTCACCGTGCGCCGCTTGACATGATTAGTCGCCAAATCGACGTTTTTAGGTTTAAAATGTTCAAATGAAGGAAACGACTGTTTTGCCATAATGGGCTGTTAAACGGAATGTTTCATTCGCAATGATGTACAACGAAGACAGTTGTTATCTTCGCCTAGACGAGCAACTGAGCCAAGCGCTTTTTCGTCATCATGGGCCACTGAGCCGACTTTTCTACCACCCAAGCGAGCAACTGAGCCAAGCTATTTCCTTGCCCTATTGAGCACCTGAATCGAACATTCCGTTGCCAAGATGTGTAAATGAGAAAATTTGGTTCTTCACCGCCGAAAGGCCTGCAAACATGAAAGTTGTCCGCCATGACGTCTCGTTGCATTGTCCCATTAAAATTTGTCCACCATTGCGTTTCGCAACATCGAGCTTTAATTTGACCCGATGGCCAAGTAAACTTAATTTCACCTCGATGGATCACCGAATCGTATGTTTTCTTTGCGTTGGCAACTGAACTATAACTTGTAGCCAGGTAATCGATTAGATGATTTTTCCCTTCCGACATTGCCTTGAGCCTAAATCAGAAATTCACACTTGGCGTTGTTTTGTCTTTCTAAGTATAAGACTCCGAAGCCTGGCGTAGAAGTGAGCAAGCAATTTGTAATAAGTAACAAAGGCAAGCAAGTTCTAGGAGAGCAAGAATCGATGCAAACGATCGGATGTCTTGGTTTAACACTTAATTTCTTACCTTGGTTCGTTTCACCATGATCGGCCACAGAATCAATGTTTTCATAGTCTTCATGTTCAACAGCACCATACGACGTTTGTGTCCTAGTAGGCTATCAAAATGAACTTTTTCGTCCAAACGATCTGCAATCAAAGCAATTGTTCTCTTAGCCTAGACGAGAAACTAAGCAAAGCCCTTTTTCATCATCATGGGACACCGAGTAGACTGCTCAACCAACTAGAAGAGCAACTTAACCAAGTGACTTCTTCGCCCTAATGACTTCCTGAATCGAACATTTCCGTTGCCATGATGAGAAAACGAACTTTCGTTCTTCGCCACGAAGAGCCAACAAACATTAATGTTGTCAGCCATGACGTCTCGTTGCATTGACCGTTAATTCGCCTCGATGGAAAACTAAACTTTGCATCACCCCGGTGGATCACCGAAACGCATATTTCCTTCACCTTCGCAACTGAACTATGATTTATAGCCAGGTAATCGATTAGATAACTTTTCCCTTCTGACATTGATTTGAGCCTAAATCATAAATTCACACTTGGCGTTATTCTTTCGTTCTAACTTTAAGACTCTGAAGCATAGCGTAGAAGTGAGCAAACAAGTTATAATAAGTAATAAAATGCAAGCAAGTTCTAGGAGAGCAACAATCTATGCAAACAATGAGATGACTCGATATAACACGTAATTTCTTACCTTGGTTCGTTTCACCGTGATTGGCAGCCAAATCAATTTTTCATTCTCATCATGTTCAACAGCACACGACTATCAAAATGAACTTTTTTGTCCCAACGATCTGCAACCAAAGCAATTGTTCTCTTAACCTAGACGAGAAACTGAGCCAAACCCTTTTTCACCATCATGGGACACCCAGTAGACTGCTCAACCAACCAGAAGAGCAACTTAACCAAGTGACTTCTTTGCCCTAATGACTTCCTGAATCGAACATTTCCGTTGCCATGATGAGAAAACGAAGAACTTGCGTTCTTCGCCCCGAAGAGCCAACAAACATTAATGTTGTCAGCCATGACGTCTCGTTGCAGTGACCGTTAATTCGCCTCGATGGAAAACTAAACTTTAGTTCACCCCGGTGGATCACCGAATCGCATATTTCCTTCACCTTCGCAACTGAACTATGATTTATAGCCAGGTAATCGATTAGATAACGTTCCTCTTCTGACATTGCTTTGAGCCTAAATCATAAAGTAACACTTGGCGTTATTCTTTCGTTCTAACTATAAGACTCTGAAGCATGGCGTAGATGTGAGCAAACAAGTTATTATAAGTAATGAAACGCAAGCACGTTCTAGGAGAGCATGAATCCATGCAAATGATCAGATGACTCGATATAACAATTTCTTACCTTGAGTTTTTCGCACCAATGTTGCCATCGTCATCATGTTCAACAGCACCAGATGACGCTTATCCCTTACTATTCCATCAAAGTGAACGACGATCCCTACAATATGCTTCCAAAGCAACTATGCTCCTTACGAATAGAGCAACTGTACCAACCACTTTTCGTCATCATGGTACCACAGAGTCGACTTTTCCTTCGCCCCGAACCAAGCGATTTCTTTCTCCTGATGGAAGGGGTGTGTGGTGATCACTTAGCGCAAAGCTTTGACAACTTTCAATGTTAACTGCGGCATTACACGTGATGAAGAGAAGGGTATGGTTGTGATACTGGTTGTTGATTATTTTTAGCAGCATTAGTCTACGACTAATTTATAGGTTGGCAAGTTCGATGGTACCAGTGGTTGGTAATGACGTCAAAACACCTTAAGTCTCGAACTGTTTGTGTTTGGAGGAACTCTACGCATGTTAGCAGAAGCGGACATGATCGGAAACTGAGATCGGAAACGGAGATTATCGGAAACGGAGAAGATCGGAAACGGAGAAGATCGGAAAAGGAGAAGGTTGTTCTATGCTTGCACCACTAACTGTTGATGGTAAGGGTAAATCGCACAGATGCTGTGGATCAAGCACAGGAAAATCACTTTCGGACATTGGCTGATAATCTGCTTCAATGCGGTACCATGACGTCAGAGTGCTGTTTTGGTGCACACAGGTATTCAAAGGATCCATTACATCTGGATTTCATATGGCTAGAATGATCAGAATATGTTTGAGGTGCCGGTCTACTGATGGTGCGAAAAAGCGGGATGCCGTTGCAGAACTCACGACGAAGGCAACCATGGAAGAATGTGTGAATGGCGTTTTGGACCGCCTTGAACCTGGCGAACAAACTTTGAGGGAACGAGGCAGTAATTTGGCTATGAAAATTTTTAATTGCAGGTTCGGACGCTTTCAGGGCCTCGAGGGATATCGGAATACCGAAGCAGCAGCCCCGTTTCTACCCAGTTTATATAAGGAAGCGCTTCCGGACCCCGTATGACCGTTTTTACTGATTAGTATTTGCAGTTATGGTAGCTCTTAAGGTAAGTTAATGTTTATAATTTTATAACCGAAATGGCCTTAAAATTGATTTAGGATGTTTAGAATATATTACAGCATCGCAGCGTTATTCCAAGTTACGCTTATGCTCATTGTACCACGCGTTCACGCTTAGCGGCGTTTCGGTCAGGTTAAAGAACGAATAGCAATATAGTTAGTGCTAGTTAGATCATGCGCTACGACGTTTTTCTTACCAGCCATGCTAATTTTATGCCACATTCAATACTAAACAATGTGATATTATGTTATTTAATGCAATACAATAAACATGGTTACAATAGGTTATGCAAAATAATGTCATAGAGTAAAATGAAATATTATGCAACACAATGAAACATAATTATGAAATATATAATATGAAAGATGTATCTATATATATATATATATATATATATATATATATATATATATATATATATATATATATGTATGTATATATATATATAT
>QQSS02207088.1:0-11694 GCA_003687565.2 Craspedacusta sowerbii
CTATCTATCTATCTATCTATCTATCTATCTATCTATCTATCTATCTATCTGTCTATCTATCTATCTATCTATCTATCCATCTTTCTTTCTATCTATCTATCTAATTGTCTATCTATATATCTGTCTATCCGTCGATCAATCCGTTAGCGATGTATGTATCTTTGGTTGGTTTTATATTGAAGCTGTCACTCATCCATAAATTGGGCTTTTTGTGCTTAGAAAAAAATGCTATTGACTAAAATATAAAGAATGAATGTTCCTTTACAAAGGGTCAAGGATGCTCTCCGTGTGAGCACGCATGGCTGACACGCATACACGTAAGGCCGAGTAGGAAGAAGCTTTGGTAAGTCAATTGTTGGCTACGCAATAAGCAAACTTCGTGCAAACACAAGCATATTATTGGTAAGAGTACGACATGCTTTGTTTCATGATAACTACAGGTCTCAGGCGTTCATGCTTCCAGCTGAAAAACAATTTCAAGGGTCGTTCGGTAGTATAGCCGATTTTAATCGAGGTGCAAAAGTCGGCTGAAAGCACAACACATTGCAACAAATTTGAATGCCTTCATGCGCACACCAAGCACTTCCAATTTGTTGAGAATCACGGTCGCAACATGAAGGCAGGACTGCGCTGCAACCCGTTTTGCTCTTTTCGTGCATGCCTCTTCCTCTCCAATTCTTTCAACACACTCGAAACATTACATTATGTATACACATATACATACACATATAGCCAACTATAGGATGTTCATTTTCTTCCGCTGAATACACGCCTTTGTGAACAAATGGCAACTTACGCAAGTTTATTTCAGCGTGCTTTACTTTAATACCAGACGATCATGAACCAAGTGGCCATTACTATCGTCTTCGAAGTAACACAAGCTGGACAAACTAGATGACAATGCTGGTTAGGGACCTCTCTCCCCTTCAACCATATGAATTTGAGGCGTTTAAAAAAACTGCTTGTTGCTTTCTGCGCTCAAATAAAGGCTAAGGTTTAAATACTTTGACCGCATAAACTACTGAGAATTCATCAAGAGGCCATGGATCGTAGAAAATTTGGACGCTGCAGAAGATGCGTCCACATCCGGATACGATAACCGGGCTCAATTCCATATTGTCTCCGGACATGAAATCTTGTTTGGGATCTGACATCTGCGGTTTAACATGAAAGAAAAGCTTAGAAGCTCAAGGCATGAATAACCTGTTCATATATTCAGTACATCACGCTCATTACGCTGCCACAAACAACACTCATTAGATGTAGAACATATAATAATATAGTCACATAAATACTTTCGTTTGTCTTGCCTTACTATTCAATGCAGCAAAAGTTTGATCGGTTATGTTAGCACTTTTCTTGTATGCTTTAAGATGCTTTGGAAAATGATTGAGCGGTTGTCTACAAAGAAATTTTCAATCGATGCTTAACTTATTTTCCCGCATAATCCCATAAATAAAGAGCTCTTGACTTTGCGCGAAAGAAGATAGAATAAAGAGTTATACGAAAACACGACATAATAGAATTTACGACAGGCGGATAAGCGTACTACTGCTGGCAATACAGTCTAAGCCAAGTATATGACACCATCACTCTTTAGGCCTTTAATCACGCTGAGCCTGCTAATCTCAAACAGAACAGAAGCCGGGATGCAGATAACGTTGCCGAAAGCCAACATAAATCTGTAGGCGGAGAAAGAAACACGTATTCCCGAGTTGAAATCCACGGTCTAACGCAGACGGAAAATTCCACCTCTGGTGAGTGAAAATCTCCTCTGGTGAGTATGAGCATTCCCCTTCTCGTCGAATGACAGACTATCTTGCTAACAATCAACGTATTTTTTCCGAGGGGTGGGGGCTGGGTGAAATTAAAAAAAAGATCGCGGAGATCATACCGTGACTATTCTAAAATATCACATCTGCTTCAAACAGATATACAGGAAACGATTCAAAAACTTCTTGCTTGCACGGATATGTGCTGTCCTGACTGTCCATCTAATAGATATTTATGATGTATTTGACATGCATTTAATTCTGAATAACGACACTCTGTCCTGCAGTCTAAATGAGTCATTTACCCATTCTCAACGATAAGCTTCTTAAATTTCGAATCGCTGCGCTGCGACGAAATTTGCTTGAGTAATTTCTTCAAGTTTGAATCAAAGCGCCAGGCCTGGAAGTCTCATTTGCAAATACAAATTTTATCTAGTTTGACTATCCGTCGTAATTAGAATGACAGCATAAATAAAGAAGACGACGCTAGGTCATGCACAATGCTTACTTTTTCGTTCTTGCTTTCGGAATGTTGCAAAGATATTGGTACTCTTTGCCCATCCATTCACAAATCTGAGCGTACTTCAACCGCGTCAGCCTCACTGCCACGTTGAAGTTACGAGCTATCAAGTAAAACGGGTCGTACGCTCGCCACCTGTTCCCGGAAAACACTCCGACAAGTGCGTGATTCCATTGTTTTTCCGCCTCGTTGTAGCTCCAGGCATAAACACCGGATCCAGATGATCCAGGTCTGGCGTCGCAGAAGTGGTACAGAAAATGGTTGTCGTCTTCCTCGACCGTGCAAGATCTATAACCATACAACAGATCAACACCTCAAGGAAATTACTGCGTGCAAGATCTATAACCATGCAACAGAACAACACCTCAAGGAAATTACTGAGGATAAAGTTGGCCTGCAAAAAAAAAAGGAAGCCTTTTTAATTCGATGACAAAATATCTGTCTAAAATTCTTAGAATGGCACCTGCTAAGGCACAACAGCGTTGAGAACCTTTTCAGCAGTCATTATCTATTCAAAACATAACGTCGCTACAAAAACAAAAATTCGCTTTATTTTAAAGCCCCTTTCACTTCACTTTGAGCGTGATCTTAGATAATACTGCATGAGAGGTTAATGGCACAAAGAGCAACACGCTCTAAGGGAGTGACGTTGTAGTTCGATCACTGAAATACCGCAACGCGTTATCCTTATTACAGGCGAGATTTTTTGCTGATCCGAGAATTTGCTCAATGTCTGCAAAGCTTCTGTTTAGTCCGCTACGTGATCGTTTAACTTCATGGCAACAGATGGCATATTTTCTCAATCCGCAGTAACTCACTCAGAACCTCTTAAAAGGATGTTTGCAAATTGGTGCAAGATGGCGTAGGATTAAAAGCGCCGGATATGTAACGCCTAACTTACATTCTTATGGCCCAACTGCCGATAAAGCAACCTTATAGTTTACGTTAAGAACAACGTCAGGCTAAAACTTCCATGACAAAGTGTGTTGTGAAACCTTGTGGGCTGGAGCATTCTACTTCCAAATTTCAGCTCCCATGTCAAACGTTTTTCAATAAGGTAGGTCTACCAACTTAGAACAACTCGCAGGTTTAATTGTAAAGAGCTCGATCAAAAATTGCGGATTCAGTTAAGCCTCATTAAAACAAACACGTATGTATGCGTGCCTGTGTGTGCGTGGGGCGGAGGCTGCGCGTGGGGATATAAATGTGTGCGTGTGTGTGTGTGTCTGTGTGTTTTTGTGTCTTCATGACTATTTGCCGAGTAGATAAAGAGAAGAATTGAAAATCCGTCTCGTATCATACAGGGACACTTGCTAAAACAAAGCCCTTATCAACAACAACAACAACAATATTTATTTAGTAACACCCTTAGTAACACCAGTCAAGTTATTTGCAAACTTTTGACAAACCCCAGAACGATTGTCGATCGAGACAGATAGGATGCGAAAGAAAAATAATTTTACATGATGTTTGCACGATGCCTGGCAAAGAACAGCGCTCAAGTCACAACGCGTCATTTCGATAACCATATTGAAGCTCAGAATTTATTTTTATATGATGCTCTCATGTCCGGAAAAGAAACCCAAAAATTGCTAAAGCCACAGGGACTAACGACGTCGCAGTTTATTAGACGAGTCTGTGTAAAATTTTACTACGGCTTGGGGATTTCAAATCTGCATAAGCTTCGCCAGTCAACGCAGTGCCCCAAAAAACGTATTTGCAGGACCGTATATGCATGCTAGCAAGACATCATACAGGGTATTTCTCATAGCAAAGCATGCTACATCAAAACGTCACCGGACCACGATTAAGCTGGTAAATGTTTGATTACCAAAAGCTGTTTGGGAACCACACGATTTTCAGATTTTCTCACGCTAGCAAGTAGCATCGTGAGACACGTTTGCAACATGCAAATTCATCTCTAGCGGTCCCTCAGCGCACAGGGACTTGACGTTTACCGAGCTGACATAAAAGAATGAGTTGAAATTACTTTTGAAAGGGGCTTTGCTGCAGATAAATAGCCAAACATTGGTAAGTAACAAAATATCTGAATTGCATGAGACGAATGCCCCAAATGCCAAGCAGCGCAGATCTTTATTGTAGAATATAAACCGAAAATGATAGCTTACCTGTACCAAAGCGTGTTATCGGGTTTATCGTCCTCAAAGCTTGTGAAGTATATCCTTTCGCCCGTCCCATGATGGTCTGATTCGCTGACGCTAAGTTTTATGTGCGGTCGGTAGTGATTGCGAACTAATTTTAACAACGCGTAATCGAAGTATGGCTTGTGTGAATCCTGTCCATCAACCCAGCCACGAGACAACACCGTTTGAGCCACGGATATCCACTCCACACTGCTGTTTCCAATGAGGAGACCCACTCGCATGTTTCTGGTCTTGTCTACGTAGTCGGCCTGATCGTGAATACAGTGAGCCGCAGTAAGGACGTGTCTGGGAGAAACAAGTATGCCTGTGCATCCGGTTGAGATTTTCACTGTGTACAAGAACGGCTCAGCCTGACCGATGCTTGCTACGGGTATGTACGATCTATCATCGGCTCCGTAAACCTCTCTCTTGCTCCTCCTAGGGCGAGCCGCAGGCTTGCGTGTTAGCTGCATAAAATCGAATTGTCTAGTCGGTTTTTCCCGTGAGAGTCGCCATTCGTTTTCAGTCTTAACGTCCAGGTACGTGATTGCGCGCTTCCCAGTCTTGGGCGAGGCAGTCTCCCACGCAAGCAGATCCGAAGGAGGAAGTTTCGGCCCAACGTCATGGCTCTCCCAAGAAGTAAATAAACTTCCATTAAATTTACCCGTAAACAACGTTCGCTTCTGCGTACTGTAGAATTTTTGTTTTATTAATGGAATATCGCTATCGCTATCAAGATCCAATAGCGTTCCACTCCTACCTTGCACGTATAACTCACTAAAGATATCGTAGCAACAGGCTTTCTCCGCCATGTTGACCACGAAGATCCACATTGCAAAAATCCCGGACATAGAAAGCACCACCTTGCTTCTCGATTCTACCAACATCCTGGCAGCTTTGCACAAAACGTTGTTAAACTTCGCGTCTACCAGCTCGGGTGTCGTTGTCTTGCATGAGCGGTCGATCTGATAGTGGTGTATCAAATTCGGGAAGGAATGCTAGCACTGCGTTCACGACAAGACAACCTACTCACACTCAAACGACATAAAAACCACACAGAAGCTCAACTCGGAGCGATGCTAGAGATCTCGCTTTCCAACAAGCACATCTGTTTACCACAAAGTTTTTATCTTGAGTTTCCCGTCGCATCAGCCAACTCAGCAAGACACGTTTTGTGCACCTTCAGGCAGTACTAAGGCCTGTGCTTTAAATCAGGATCCTTGACGACTTCAACGTAACACCATTTACTAAAGCAATACAAACAGAAGTGTCGATATCAATTCATCCAGTCAACCGCATCTGGATTTTTGCTTATTTGACTGCAAACAAAAACTTCTGTCTTGTAAGTCGTCCAAGTCTCGTTTCTTGACAAAGCCAAGGGTGACCGCTGATAAGAAGAATGCGTCTGCATTCGGAGCTTATCAACAAGTTAGTTTTGGGGCCGTTCTATAGAGATCTGATTTCAATGAGTGTTACCTGCCTTCTGTACCCACAACTTTTAGGTCCCTTGTAGATCAAACGACTCCTACATAAGCGTCATCAACTCTAAGAGAAAGAAGACATTTTTTTCTGCGTCAAAAACTTCACCTCCAACGAAGTCTTAATTAACAGACATCTCTCTCGTGTCTCAACAACATCAGGAAGACTAGCCCTTCAGATTGCCAATTACTGGTTAATTAAGGGCAATCAAAAAAGGCTCGTCAGGACAGAGACATTTTAATGAAGTCAATCAGAACTTTTCTTTTGTTGCATAATAAGCGCTCTGTGCAAACCACGGTTTTATATCCTTGCAGTAAATGCCCACATCAGTTGCTGAAGCTAGAAGGCAAATTTTCAGTGGGATCGGATAGGGCGTAAGTCATAAAAAGGCTGCTTCCAAGAAATGCTCAATATAGCTGTACAATTCTGGAATGGTTGCGATGCACGAAAGCTGTCGCAAGTAAGGGATGCATTACAAGCCGACTACTAACAAACTAAATGGAAACCAAGGCCTGTCCACTACAGAGGGAAAGACTTTCGAGCATGTTGGAGTATTTGCTTTTAAATATTCGTCTCCTGCCTTTAAAATAGTCGTAAAGGATGCCCTACATTAAACATAAATGCTCGTGCTCACGGCCTATACACTGGCTACTTGATTGGATCATATTCGTGGATCTTATTAAATCATAAATCGTTATCCCGCTGGCCGGCATCTTAAGAGGCAATCGAGAAAGCTTCTCCCGGTCCTGTTATTCGAATGTTATAAGTGACAATTTTTACAATGATTTCATTTTCTTTTTCATAAATTCTGATTTTTTTCCCTGCTACTTAAATTGAAGATTTATGGAAATAATGGAGCAGATCACTAATATCGAGTAGGATATTCGGTATAAGTAAGTTGTAATGCCGCACATAACCCCTCTACACTATCTAAAAGCATCATCACTACAAAATTGTTTTTGCGCCACTGAACTCTATTCGCGCTTAAACAACCATTACGTTAAGTCAATAAATAAAAAAACCTCTCAGACTTACCCGCGAGGTAGGAGACTTAAGGATCCACAAAGCTGTTCTGTAACGTATCAATCGACCCACAAACCCATCGAATCGATCGTTTGGCCGGCAACTATGGAACATCAATTTCATACCACTACAAGTACCTCATCTTTATTTCCAGAAGGTCTACATTAACAGTTTAACTCACGACCCTTTTAATCGTATAAATAAATCTCCCCGTCGCTTGATAACCGCCAGCTACTGAAAGTTAAACAGACGTAAGAAATGTATTGCATCCGATTATGAACGTGCTTTATTCAACAGGTGATCGAGGTTGCTTCCTCGTTTAAGTCCACACCACAGATTTGATAAGTATATCCGATCTCAGAGACTTTCCGATATGTTTGGAACGTGTCCTAATCAAAGCTAGGATTATTAGTCCATAATCAGGCCACATAATCAACCGTGACCACTGGCTGGACATTTTTAACCACTTGGAATAAAGCGTGTGGTTGGTCACGGATCCTACCCTTCCGGCTCACTCAGTAACAATTTTGATACTACTGCAATAAATCATCGGAGAATCACTGTGACGTGTTCGGAACATGCAACAGCGTTTTACGTAATATGGATGACAGCCGACACTGAAACCATCTACGCAGTGCAAAGCATTCAAAGAGCATCAAAAATATACGAAAAGCCAGATGTAGCAACAGAAACTTCCGTTACGAGTACGATTCATTCCGACGCCCTAATAATCCAAATCTTTTTTAAAAATGAGCGTACATAAAACGACCAAGTGTGCCTGATAGATCAATGCGCAGTCGATGAAGCTCCACCCAAAAACATAAGAGAACACTTACGCGTCGAAGTTTACAATTATGCAAAATGTGGATTGCTCAACATTCCACGGACCACCTTGGCGAGTCTGCATCCATCATTCTAAAAAATGTTGACAAATATCTGTTTGCCAATGGCCCAAACCAGCATAAACGCTACCATTTAGCGCCAGCCCTGTGCAATTACAACCTCACTGGCCCAACGCCGATCAGGACAGCGGCTGCGCTGCTATGAACCTCGGAGAGACGCGGTCACTAATGAGTACCTGCCTGTGTTCATCAGCTCCGTAGCGGCACGATTGTGGAAGTGCCTTTCCACCAAGCTCGGCTGACTAACCTAGTCGACCACAAGTGATTCGCGTTGCGGCAGGTGCGGTTACACCAACGGGCCACTTCATTTTTGTGTTAGGCAACCACTGGTGAATGACGTAAAAGTATCTGCCTTGCTTCCAATTGTTCATTATGTTGTGTCTCATAGATGTCGTCGTCCTGAAGATGAATTGAGCAGGGCGGGCAGTGGCACAGGCGGTAATCGCGAGAATGATTTTTGGAAGCTCCCGTTAAGTACTTGGTTTCGATCATTCAGCTGCGATGCCCAGCTGCAGAGAGTTAAGCCACTCAATCAAGCATTTGGTCATTCAGTTAATCACAGTCAATGCAGCATTCGGACAGGCGGACACAGAGGGACAGGAACACGCAAAAAGACGGACTGATGACAGACGCGGTCGTAGTATGCCGGCCAACTAGGAGATCGAACACGCGGTGGCCGGTGGGCAAGCAGCGTACGTGACAAATTTTTGTGGCTACCCTGTTTGGCGAATCTCCTAAGAAGACCTAGCCAGCACAGTACGACGTCGTCGTCCGCTGGGAAGGTCCTCAAGAAGAGTGTCTCCTGGTTACAGGGGACAGTGCAATGTCAGCTTCACGATCGTTGGAGCTTTGACTAGTCATCCGAGCCTCCCTTTGAGGGCAAGTATCGAGCTCTTTAGCTCCTTGGGAGGCTCAACCAACACCCGACGACTGGACTCATTTGCTGTCACTGACGATCGATGGACTCGCATCGGGGGAAACTCCTGGCTCTTGACCAACAACGACGGTCGTACTTCCGTTAGGCCGTCTTTCCACCCTTCAGTAAATGAGTCATTTACGCAGATTGTCCCTCACCCGTCCGTCCGTCTGCCGATCTTATCTCTATTTGATTCAAATCAATCTCGTAGCCAACCTTTACATGCCCGTAAGCCCTATTCAAATACCATACAGTACCTTCACCTTAACGAAGGATAAGTGAATTGTTTTCGTTTCTGCTCATATGCGCGCTATGATGTGCTGCATTTCAGTGCTTGAGTATAGGTTGCCATTTATTTGGGCCAGCTAATGCAGTTTTTAAATGGTTTTCTACCTCTAGGGAACCAGGAGTTCAAAGATGGCTTAAGTATTTTGTTTTTTTCGGACCTTGGTGCGCTGTTCCGCACTCGCCTTATTAAGTTTGGAAGGATCTTAAGGTTGTTCAATAAGCAGCGGAAATTCTTGCGCGTGCTACTCGGGTACTCATTTTCGTCAATTGTTTGAGAATTTTGTCAGTTTTGGCGGCCCGTCAAACTTGAGCTTGATAGGATTGACAGTATGTATCTAAATGCACCGCGTTTTTGGAAATGGTTTTAATATTTGTTTATCCTTGCAAGCTGCTGTCCATTTTGTTGATTTGTGAAGCGCAGTGAAGAATATCTGTCGTCAGTAGCCTCTCACAATAAAGTTTGTTAGATGGCTTCAAACATGTATAAGATTTCTTTTATGCCCTCTACTACGCTAGTTACTAGCTTTACCCTACTAATAGTACTACTCTAGTTGCTTAAGTCTAGATCTAAGTAAGTGAAAGTTAATTCCAATTGTTTGAATGATATATTGTACTTTCAGTCAATATGTCGGTCTTGATAACTCTGTCTTTTTTTGGCTTAGCACTGTTCCTTTCCTCAATCCTTGTTCTAAGAAGCATTTGTGCAAATCATATTGGCCCTGACTTGTTTTAGTAGAGCTTTATTTTTTTAAAATTGCGGTTTGTTTAGGGGTTTTGTATTTAGCTGGAGATTTGCACATTTTTTTTTAAGTCGCGGTTTGTTTAGGGGTTTTGTATTTAGCTGGAGATTTGCACTTTGCATTTTCTTGTGTGACAGATCTCACACTGACTCATCTGATTTTGTTGAACCCTGTGGTTTCTTCAATTTTTTAAAGCTTATGGAAGTAGTATCTGATATTTGAATTTTTTATGGAGTTGAAAGGTCTTATCTCGTTTGCTTTTTTCATGAATACTATTTGTGAAAAAAAAAACTATCAGACTTCAGAAATGTTATACCTTATTTTGAAAGGGCCCTGTGATGCTGACCTTATAGCTCTCACATTAATTAGTTATGAGCCAATAGAGGTCACATTCTAGGGAGTGTATGAAAAACAGGTCTTATAGAAGGACCCAGGTACCGAGTGTATGCTTGCCTAATACATAATAGATTATGCACTTTGTCTCAATAGTAAGCAGCTGCTAGGGGAGTTTTCCTGCAAGGGAGGTACTAGATCAAATTTGTTGTAATGGCAGTACCTTCTCCTTGCATGTTAGACTTGACAGCATAGTATCTGTGTGAAACTCTTAAACTCACTTGTAGCAATGTGTTTTTTAGCTCGTGAATGTGATATGGTTGATTGGGGAAACATGGAAAGTAATTTAGAAGTATATCTGCAAAACTATGGATAAGATGCAATATTCCTGAATTAGAGGCCAGTGAGAGTTTCAAAGTTGAAATTAGATCTCCTGCCAATTTTCTAATGCCTGGCCAAGCAATTTGTTTACGTTTTGTCATTAATGACGACTTCAAACTATCAGCTGACAACAGCTTCCTGTATAGATGAACTGACAACCACTCATTTGTGCTATTCTTTGCTGTACTTCAGTGCTGTAAATCATGCTGGCCTGTTCTTTGTGTTACATTCATTCCTTTTTTTGAGAGGTAATTAAATTTTACGTTGTTTAGGGGATTTCTTGTATTTAGTGTGTTATGTACCTTGCAAGATTTGAAGACTATCTTCAGTTGATGTATCACAATTAAAAAGGTTAGTGTGTTGCTAACTTGATAGTGTGGTAGTTTGTTCAGGTGTTGGTTGCAATTTTGTAGATGCACATATTTGATGAGGCATAGACTCTTTAGGAAAGCATCTTATGAATAGCCAATTTGAAAATATTACTTGGCTTTATTAATGTAGTAAAGATTATACTTGAGTAGCTATAGATCTAACCTTAAATTGGATATCAAACATCAGTCAAGTTGATTTAACCAAACAAGGGGATGCAGGCACAGCTGCACCACAGTTGCTTCTTATGTTCTATTTCTTATTATGTCAGGTAATAAGGCCAATATTTAGGTGCTGCTGTTTCGTCTATAATCTATTCTTCTAACAGACTGGTTGTGAAAACGCTTCATTAGTGTTTAGGCAGATGCAGTGTCGATTGAGAGTTTCTTTAAGACGCATTTTGAAACAGGCATGTGCTAATATGGGAAAGTATTGTGCTCAGCATGACTTTCAACATGTAGTTGTGCTTACTTTTTTGGTTACAAAAACTTCACCCAGGTATGGTCTAAGCATAGCTGTTGTGTGAGGGGCATATCTACCTTGTTTGTTCTATAGAGCACTAGCATGGCAGACACCAATAGAACATTTCATAATGACGATAAAGATAGCGGGAAATGCTCTGCTCATACAAGATTTTTCTTTTCAGTTGAAGGAATTCTTAAAATCGTCGAATTTGTAAGTGTGATTCTTATACTAGTATGCCTGTCTGCCTGCCTGCCTGCCTCCCAGCCTGCCTCCCTGCCTGCCTCCCTCCCTGCCTGCCTGCCTGCCTGCCTGCCTGCCTGCCTGCCTGCCTGCCTGCCTGCCTGCCTGCCTGCCTGCCTGCC
>QQSS02207121.1:0-11691 GCA_003687565.2 Craspedacusta sowerbii
TATATATATATTTATATATATATATGTATATATGTATATATATATATATATACATAGTATATGTATATGTATAAAAATTTGGATGCAATATATGTTTGTGTTGTGCGTGTGGGTGTGCATGTTTTTGTATGCGTGTGCTTGTGTGCCTTCGTGTGCGTGTGTGCTCTTCGTGTAATTCGTGGATTTTAATCGCGGCTGTTTGCGAAGCATTTTTCTAAATGCGTTGGATACAGCATAAACTTGTGAGGTTATTTTTAGGTGACCGGAGGTTTTCGTGCCAAGGAAAGCGTGACGGTAATTACGCAAATCCAGCCAGCGAATGTTACTACATCACATGCGTGGCCGAAACGTATGCGTATTGCATGCCTTGCCCTAACGGTTCTTTCGGAAAACTGCGGTATGATGAGCAGAAAGATCAATGCGTATAAACTGGGTTTAATCGCGGTATCCCCTTTACCGTTTGTGCAGAAGCCTTGTGTCGAACTGCACTCCATAATCAAATCAGTTAGTTTGCATTTCTTTCTTGTGCTTCACAGCACCTTTGTTATTGTATCTGAGTGTTGTATCTTATACTCTTACTGGTGACTTCTTTGCTGGCGAAGATTTTTTAAATTTATTTAACTGTGAGCATCGAGTGCTTACTGAGTTCGTGGAATTGTGACGATGAATTTTGAGGATTTGCGTAAAGTGTTGAAAGACTGTAAGGAGCTTGCGTCCGCCAACGGTCGTTATTCTTATTTCAAAGCACGCGACTTTCTGCTTTCCTAGTGTATTTTATCTGTATTTATTCTAGTTTCTTTGCCTGCTTTTTATATGTGTGAGTGTTTGTGTGTGCTTGTCTGTTTGTGTGAGAGAGTGTATGGGTGTGTGTGGTGTGTGCGTGCGTGTGTTCTGTTGCAATCGAAACCCTGAGCTATAACTGGGATTGCTTCGTGTTAACTTATGTTTCCAGTATTTCGTAGACTAAGCGAAGCAAATGTTTTACACGCCAACCGGGTTTTCCGTTGGATTCCACCCACGTCGCACTGCTGATGCCACCAAGGAAGACGAATTTCCGGGTTGGCTTCTAAGTCCTACCTTACCCTGTTCCGCTTCAGACTTCTCGCTTTATTAGAATCATCTTTGACAGGAAACCTCCGCTTTCAGTCTTTCAACTTGCTTTAGTTTGTTAATTATCTACAAGCCAAAGTTTTTCATGCATGTATACGCCAATGGTCCGCAGTCAGTATTCGCCCATTACAAGGTTTGACTTGATGTCACTATCTTCCGCGTTCTTTGACTTATATTTCTAATGGGTCTGAGATAATCCACTTTACCGATTGACGAAGTCAGATCAGGCACGTGGATAGAGTAGGATTTATATGTTGTGGGACTTGGACTTCTGTGCGATCAAGTGTCTTAGCGCAAATTCTTAGTCAGTTGCCTGTATGGACTATAGCCATACTTATGATAGAGAAGTTTCTTGAGTTCTTGATATGCATATACGCGCCGTAAATCCATACTGCTTAGCGGCCTATTTGCTGGCAAGTGTTTCCTGTGCTTAACTCGTTACTCTCCGCTTCTTTGCTGTTGAATTCGGTTAATTATATTCCGGTAAATATGTGTTCACATTGCTGGTATCTCTACGGAAGCTTTGCGACAAACAGTACCATTCTTTGATTTGCTGACAGTAATTGCATCGCCTAGCAACTGCTGTCACAATCTTCCTGCACGGCAAAACTCCCGGCGGAATTTCGCGGCTCCCGGACAATTCCATTTTCTGCTGATAATTTCCGAATACAACTGTAACGGTGTTAAGGGATGTTTCGTCAAAGTATGACGTCTAGTTCGCACTAAGGAAATGTTACAACCAGTCCTGGCCAACAGTAAGGACTGGATCTAGCGATTTTCGTTAAGGTACGTGCAACCCTCACTAACGTTTCTACCGGCAATGGACGTTAGCTATCTAGCTGCTTATACCAACAAGGTTTATATGTCAAGAATCGCGGTTTTAATTAAAGAGCTCGAGCTTCCAGTCCATGCTCTTGAATAAATGGGTCTTGCTGCAGTGCGGGCAGACTTTGGCATTAAGCAAAAGCTGAGTCGGTCAATAATGATGTGACTACAATGATATTTCTTCACAGCCCCGCAACATTATCCCCGTTGCTGACACCTCACTCTCTCGTTAGCTTCGAAACTGCGAATCTAGGAGGATTCTAGGCAATGGGAACAACTTGGCAACAAGAAATAGACAAGCTAATAAGAATATTATAGAAAATAGTCAATAACATGATGCTTGCCATGGAAATTTGCTGTAGCTGTTATTATCACCAGGTCTCTATGGGTAGCCGAGGATGAGCATCGAATTTTTATGATTTCGCATGAAATTGCGCATTGCTGTATGCCGAAGAAACGGTTTCTGGAAGCTGGAAGAAGCTGAGGGATTATTTCAATTATTTGATTGCTAGTTTTTCTTTGCTAAGCAATTCTAAATTGGTTCAGCCTCGATCAATTACTTTGACATCGGTGATTGAAGCCAATCATGTGTTTGGGAACCACTGTTGGTTTTCTAGAGTCTCTATGTTTGTCGGAACGCTTGCCTAAATGCCTCGGCGTTTTGCCGACGTACATTTCATTGCAGTCTGTGCAATATACTCCGTATCCCGTTTGAGATCGTAACGTTTTAGGTATGCTGTCCTTGTATATTCAGGTCTGCAACGAACGTAGATCTAAGAGCTAACGCGCAGTTAGTTAGGAATACGCTCTCTGAATCAAAGATTTAATGGTCTTCTCAAAGCTATCTGATAATGAGCCGAAATACGGCAACACCAACATAACCTCCTTCTTCGGAACCGTAGAGACTTCAGTCTTTGTAAGCTGCTCCTTCTGCGTCGATCTAATAAGAGACGTTTGTAACAACAAGTTAACAAGGCCTTCCAGGAATTGATTTTTTAGGAAGGTTGCGCTAGATAACTTGTCTGTCCTCGCGAAAAATTTCAAATGTGGAACAAACTTTCCTGGCCCTATCTAGCAATGTTCTTTTTAGATTTATTTTGTACTTTCTTTGTGTGTACCTACGCAAATGCGTATACAATCCGGTATGCATTGGACTTGTAGGAGGTGCTTTTAATGAAACGATCAAAGTTTTCATAATTTTAACGTCCAGAAAATGGAAGACACCTACTCTGGTATCCGTTTCTATTTCTTTGGTAAATTTTTATATTATGATGGTAGCTGTTCAAAACTCGAAGAATGCGAGAGTCGTTCTCAAAACAAGGAAAACATCGTCCACGTACCAACGATAATACTTCGATTTTATACCTTGGTAGGCGCTCATCGCTTGTTCGTCAAACAACCTCATGAAAATGTTTTCTAAAACTTGTGCTAAAGGCGATCTCATTGCAACTTCATCCATTTGGTCATACATCTGCTCATTGAAAGTGAAGTTTGTTTTCATTTTCATTTTCATTTATTAGTTCATTCGCCACCTCATAATTATAATAAGCAACAGAAAATCACAGAAACGCGTCAAAAGTCCGTACAAAAAAAGGAAAATATTGAACCAGTTCAGATGTTCCAAACAAACGGCATGGTTTTCCGAAAAGGCCTTAGGCCTCTTCATGGAGCACCATTGGGGTTCGCAGTCTGTTAAGGCGATGCTAAAGATCGGTTGCAAAGTTTAGTGGCTTAGAAATAATTGGAACCTACTGCGGCTCATTGATGTTTACAATTTGAAATGCAGTACAGTTTAATTTAAGAAAAAAAAAATCCTGTCACCAAAGTGAAGTACTTGTTGGTTCGTTTCCGTCGATGCTTTTACTAAAAGGTTCTTTAACTGGGGGCGGATAAGTCCATTCACTTTCCTACGATCTATAAAAGCGTAATTCAGAGCTTTTTCTTAGTTTCATGTATAGGAATGTGTATAAATGTGGGTGGGCGAAAACGCCAGTTTGGCGTAACCCCCATGCTTTAAGGCATGATGCAAGGAGCGTTAAATGCTGCAACGTTACAAAAGCCCTGCAGACCAGCGTCATCACAAGAAACATGCCAACGAGAAGCAAAGCCTGCCGTCGCTAAATGCACTATCCTGTTTTTGACTTCAGAAGTCCCGAACTCTGTGTCCATTATGCCCTACGTTTGCTGGAATTCCTGTAAGCGAGGGGAGCGTTGCCGGACCGGACATTTCATAATGAAAGGATATGAAATAATGTATACGGGTTTGTATATAAATAGGTAGAGTAAGATGAGGAGAGGCAGAAAAAACAGTACGGCTGCACGAACCTTCGTCGGTCATATATTTTACCGGCACCACTGTAGAATATAAAAGACGATAGAGACAGTCTTATGGTTTGATGTCAGCTCAACGTAGCGCGCGTCTATAATACAATACTACCGGGTGACATAAGCAGATTACATACGTCAAACCTTTCTTGAGTTGACGAATGAGCGTTGAGCGCAGTTAGCTCTGTGACAAAATCAAATAATTCGCAAATAATTCAGCTTAACACCCATAACCAAGTCAAACAGAGATATAGAGGCTTTGAGTGGGCCCATCGAGTGCGCGATTGGGAAATGTGTATACGCATTAATAATAGAATGGGTTCGGTATCAGAAAGCGGAGAATTCTTTTTTTCGGATTCAGAAGCACTTTGGGGTGATAACTTTGTGCTATAAGATAGGCATATTTGGAGGTCTATTTACGGAGATGCCGTCCTACTGACAAATGTTCAGATGGAGCAAGCTTAAAGTGAGTGAGCTATGCACATTTTAAAACCTCACAAGTTTGCTAGATTCACAGTTTCTGATAATGGATCAGTTCACAAATAAAAATTATCAGTCCCCTAATGAATGAAGCGCGATGTGCATCAAGGACAATTTAAGAATTTCGGCCTCATTTCCACTGCAAGGAGGTCTTAATGGCAGAAAGTCACCAGAGCAACTGTGGATTGCAGTTCATAAAGATTCGAGTAGCAAAGAGCTGATGGAGATAATCCAAGTTTCCTGTTTGTCCACAACCTTCATTTTAAGAAGTTCCTTTGTCTAGCTTGAACTTTCTTTATATATTTTCGACCCGGATACAGTTGTAATTTTTCATAGAATTTATACTTGCCAAAATTTGGGAGCAATCATTATCATATTTTTTCTTTGTAATGGCCGGTTTCCTATCTTTGTCAGCCGGTTTAATGACAATCTTGGTACTGTTCACTAAACTAACAGAGGTGTCTCGGTTTTTAGCCCATATTGTACCAAAGATTCATTTGGGCAGCGTTAACTTCGGCTTAGGTGGATCAAGGATCAGGGGGCCGAAGTAAAGTTTAGATGTTGCCTTCAGATTTTATAACCGTCGAAGAAAAGTAGTCTTACCATTTTGTAACTTGTATCATTAGTCTTACCATTTTGTAACTTGCCTTTTCTACTTATTTCGTATTTTCCGCCGGTCTCCAAGTCAGACACTCATAGTTCATATGAGCGTGAGCATGACTTAGAATATCGTCAAAAGAGTAAGAAAGAACGAAAGGACATCGCTTACTAAAGAGAGCAAGATGTGTCAGCTAGAAAACAACTCCAAGCAGCTGGATCACGCCCGATTTCCAGTATGAAGTAAGCGGCTGGATTTCAATTGTTGAAGAAACTGGACTCAGCTCCATCTGCAATAAGGATTAATTGTTGTGTGGCGCCGATTCCTCTCACTTTGCGACATGCTCGTCGAATTCTGTTAAATGGAACTTCCTCTCTAGCTAGAAACAATTTTGTAAATCTAATAGCGAAAATCTTCTCGATAGTCTGTCTCGTTGTAGACTAAGCAGACCACCTGTACTAATCGTATTCTGTTCGTTCAACTTCCAATTCTGTGCTCTGTTACAAGTTACCCGTTTTATAACGAAGTCAATATATAATTGAATTAAGCAACACCTGGGCCAACTTAATGAAATGCCTACTACTAATATAAACCTGGCGCGGTGCAAATTGCCATAACGTCATTAATACGATATCATTGTAACGCTTACTCCAAATACTCATATGCTCAAGATATACTCCGTGATGACTACTTCCAGATACGACGATAACGTTCAAAAACCAATATGGCAATGCGGCGAGAGACGATGCTGCAGGGCAAACGCAAAAAGGAGCAGCAATCGAGACCAAAGAACGTAACACTGCATATACGCACACACACACACACACACACACACACACACACACACACATACACACACACACATCCAGCAGCAATATCGGGGACTGCATTTGGCGGTGTGGACCCCACCGCCATGAGGAGGCAGTTACATAGCCTTGGGATTCCCTCTTAAAGAATTGAACTTATGAAGACCCTGAAACGGATACGGTTAGAGCGGTTTGATGTGCATAGCAGCGTCAGGCAGGGATGAACCACGGCATCTTTTGTTCTGGGCGCCAATCGATTGGATCCTCATTCAAGCAGTAATCAAGTACGGTTGGCACCGACATGTTAGCGACTTGGACTGTCCTTGCTGTCCTTGTTGTGTTGCTGACTCGAGAAGCTGGAGGTGCTATATCATGCCTTTGAACTAATTGAACAAGAAGTCAGACCTAGTCATTCACTAAGACGCAAAAATACTTATCAATTAAACGTAAGCAGCAGCCTGCAACCTCCATGACTGTTCGAATCGAAGGAAACCAGACGGAGATCGTGACCTGCTTTAAGTAACTATGCCCAACAGCGCATGGTACCGATAGCAACGAAAAAGAAATTTGATGAGACGCATCTCTATCACAGAGGAATGTATGAAGGCACTCAATAAAAACCTGTGACGCTCGATCATCACGCTGCACACCAAGTTATCACCATTAAGTACGCATATAATTCCAATCCTCCTATACGAAGCCGATGCGTTTACTGTGACTTAGGGCACAGTTTGGGGAAAGACGAACAGGACCATTCCGTACGCATGAATGCAAGCCTCACAGAGAGCTGGAAAAAAAGAAGGGGCAGCCCCAGACACGGTTGTGTGCACGGTGGAGGAACCCGACCTCTTAAGATAGGATTCCAACTTCAAAGCGATGAAGTTCCATGCATAGGGAACTTGACGTCAGCGGGCGACAACGGTGACGTGTTGTGCGGTTCAATGAACAGGACTAGTGTACTTCCCTTGCGACTGCCGTGTATGAAACTATATCGAATCGAAGTTAACTGCGGTCTTATTTAGTAATCAACTCACAGCAGTGCGTTTAACAAATTTCGCGCTGAATCGTATTCCATCATGTCCTTCAGGCATGAACCTGTTGTGCCTTCATGCAGTTGCTTGTTTAACTCGCAAACAACGTGAGCTACTCAATCTTATCACCTAACTAAATATACGAGCCATTTTTAACAGCAACAAACTGATACGAACCACACCTTCTTAGTTACTAATACCAGTTGCCTACTTACGGGTTATCTACCTAGTCATACCAGCAAGCTCATTCCAACTACCTGCTAAGACAAGCCCTCTACTAATACTAGCCGCTAGTCTATACCAGCAACCTAATAACAGGTGCCCACTTATCACTTCCCGTTACTTAATACCAGACAGCTTCTTTAACGGGTTGCCTACTTATAGAAGCTACCTGCACGTACTAGCATTCTACATATACAATACATTCTACTACTACTACTACTACTAGCATTCTACATATACAAACACCAGCTAACTGCAAAACGACATACAGACTGTCATTATCACCTTCCACAAACAGCTATTTAACACGCGAAAGCAACTTGCAACATTAACACAAGGACTTAAGATTTGACTTTGTAAGATTAAAAATGACAAACTAGGTACGAAAATTCCTAATACATAAAAACTTATACAAGAATAGAATACAAAAATAGAATGGATACAAGCTGATGCACAAAGCTCCAAGAAATTGCTAAGATAAACCATGAAAATTCGATCGTTCTCGTGGAACTCCATACAAAAAAAATAATAATAATAATAATAATAAATACTCGCATGAAAAATATCAGGTCTATGTTCAAAGCGTCTAAGCATTTCAATAAGCAAGCACTTGGCATTTCTAACTGATCCAGGAAAAGATTTTAGATAAACAAGGAATTTATACATATTTACAAACCACCATTAGAAATAATGACCACCACGCAATTCAATTCATGTCAAGATCGACAAAACCCGGCCTTGCAAATTCGTAGCAAATCAGACAAACGTTTAATACCTAATTGACAAGCGGGCACAGAGGTTGCAGAAGTAATAAAAAAACATAGAAACCCTATTTGCAAAAATTGTGACAACTAACATGCGTCCTTTCGCCGATTTCTTGTCGCGAGCTTGATCTTGAATAATTCTGGATTGGATTAACGAAACAATGAATTTGCTGAATCAAGACCTACAATTCCAAACTATAACGCCAGCAACCAAAACATGCCTTTACAGATTATTCCGCGTTACCAAACAAGACCAATACATTACAAAAAGTGACTATTCAAACGAGCAAGTAACCGCAGGAGCAACAGAGGGCTCACGTGACAGCTATTAGCCTCAAGTATTGCTCGATCGTGCGACAAACTCACAAAATTATAAAGCATGCTTTCCACCGAAAGCATAGCAATCACGTGACCCAATAATGGAGACGCACCTTTTACCTACAAATTTAATTCAGCATCTACTCGGAACTTGATATCTCCAATACTCCAATACAGCTAGGGACAGTGCCCACCTGATTACATTCTTTGCAGAGCATCCATGCCCATCAGCGGAATGATAAACAAACATAATCGAATGAAAAAATGACTAGGATAACATGCAGAATTTCGACAACTGACCTACGAACTCTATCAGTAAATAAACCATCTGCAACAGCCGTATTGCCACGGTCCAGACAAGATAGAAGGGAGAGGGAGAGACAGGGAGCGTTTGTTTGCGCGCGAATGAAGGGCTTCGAGTAATAAAGAGAGAGAGAGAGAGAGAGAGAGAGAGAGAGAGAAAGAGAGAAAGAGAGAGAGAGAAATTCGGGTACTCAGGAGAAATGGACAAAAATCGGGCAATCTACTCTTGCGCACAGCATTTCCTGCAGAGAAACTGTGCAAAAGGCTTAGGTCCTAACCAAGCTTCTAACTAAACCCGCGCTTCCAAAAGATCCAGCATTTGTAACACCACGAAAGACTAATTAGAGAACCAGTCTAAATGGCTAGATCATAATCACCGAAATTTCAAACGAAAGTGAACTCCAGAGCCCAAGCGAAGCAGTCACGAAGCACACACCACAAGGACGCTAGTGAAGCCTGATTAGACGACTAGAAAGCACGACCAGCACCACTCATGACCATGTCCAGCCTTTAAGTGAAACCTATCTCGATCGATTCCCTCTCGATCGAGGTGCTAACAATGAATATCTGTCACTATAAAGTATGAAACCAGAAAACCAAAAACACTCATTCTACGAAAGACGACTCTTGCTGGCAAAGCGGTTTTATTCAGCTTCACAGCCATGTTAAAGGGGGCTCCGCCTTTGCGGCGGGGGATAGTATCATGTCGAAATCACCCAGGTTTTCCGAGTTAATCGCGTCAAGACCAACCGTCATGTCTCCCTCTCCTTCTAAAATTCCTAAGTCGACGTTCGTGCCTGGCATGCTGTCGAAAAACGGCGGCAGACGGCTCTGACCCATAGTCCTCAAGTCTTGACTGCTCCCGGGGTCTTCAGAACCGAACCGACCACCAACGATGGGCTGGTCGCCTTCCATGTCAACGTCGTCCACATTACTCATGACGTCAACATCGGAGGTAGTAGGGGAAAGAAACGAGCCCATGCCATCGAGGCCCGAATCTACAGACTCGACACGACCGTGAATACCGACACCCGCAGCGATGGGAGAGTTACCAAACTTCTCTCGCACGAGATTTCCGAGCATCGAGCCGCGATTTAAAAGCGGATCAGTCAAGGAATGAGACCGTTGCTGCTGCTGCTGCTGCTGCTGCTGCTGCTGCAAGAACAACTGCTGCTGTCTCAGCTTTTCCTTTTCTACTTGCATGTAGCGAAAACCCTGCTGATTCATCCCGGGCTGATGACTACCTACCGGTCTGCCCAGCCGCGGGTCGAACCACGAAGTCGTTTTCGTGACGTGATTGATAAAGTAGATCTCACCCTCTGGCGTTACCGCTTGCTCGATACCGTCTGGAAGAGGAGGTAGCGGCTGGTTGGCCGCTAGAACGGGGACAGCCGGAGCTTTTATGCGAGGGTGCGTCCACGTGGTTACTCGATCGCGCTGACTGCAAATAAAAGCAGATGAATGCATTACAGCAAAAGAAAATCCAAATACACAAACAAAGAACCTTCACAACAACTGGGGCAAAAGCAAGCTGTTTGGGGCAAAAGCAAGCTGTTTGGAGCACAAGAAATTTCAGGTATTCTCGCTGCTCCTAGAGACATTTCCTAACAAAAATAATAATTATAACTTTTTTTTCAAACTGCAATTATGTATTTTTTAGACGAAATTTCACGTGCAAATTTACAAGTGAATTTCTGCAGGTCAATCACTGCCACTCGCTGCAAGCAGGCGTGGCAGAGTTCCTGACACAGCGCTCATCAGAACAAATGTTTCGGTGCTTCGATCTCCTCGTCTCGTTTGCAAAACAAGAAGCAGGTGCGCCATGAGCCCACGTTCAAAATCTTTTCCAAGATGTACGATAACTTTTTTCAAACATTGAATTTTATTTCGTCAGTGTTCACTACTATAACTCGTGTACACATAAAGTGTACTAACTGGTTTGCCACTCTCAAGACTGGCATAGCAAGTCAGATGACGACGTTCCTCCCAGTACAAAAGTTTTGGTGCGTCCCAGATCTTGTCTCTTTGACAAAATATGTAGTAAGATGTGGGCAAAAATAATATTAAACATCGAAAATTTATTTACTCAAGTGCTGACTACTACATATTTAAAAATACATATTTTACATTATTTCTACATATTTAAAATCATACACATTTAAAAAACTGACTTGCCACTCTCAATTCAGGCATGGCAAATCAGCTGACAGCGTTGCTACCAGAACAGAAGCTTTGGGGTTTACCAAGGCTTGTCTCTGCGACAGAAAAGGTAGTACGTTGTACGTATGCAAACATTTATCGCTTTCCGAATAAGGTACTCGGACGCCTTGTCCTAGGTAAATTGTAAATCCTTGTAAATCCTACGTCCTTCATCCAATCGAAAATGTTTGCAGCACCGTTGCTTATGATTCCGGCTACTCCAATGGACAGGTTTAGAAAGTGAACTGACCGTGTCTTTGAGAGGCTGTCAATTAGAGGCTTGTAGCGCTGCTGTTTTCCCAACGCGTTCTTTTGCATATTTGGCGCAAATCCAACGGTGAGCACCATTACAAAGATCTCCTTTTCCCTGACTGCTATCATGTCGGAGCGAAAACTATCACCCGATATGATCGATGGGGACAAAAATTCCTGGCATTCTTCAAGATCGCTGTAGACAGTGACGAAAGGAAGAACAGTGGCAGAGAGTTGGGCAAGCAGTTACCCAGGTATCAAATTGAGAACATGTAAATGTTCCCCGTGGTCTCTTTTCTAACACACTAGACCAGAGGCGTGCACTGCCGGGAAGGGCATATAACCAGATGGATTTAATGACGAGTGATCGGGTGGTTATGTTTGGTTCAAACGTCGCACTTCTGCCGCGTCGAATGTAATTCCATTAAATTCGACTCAGGTGCGACGCCGTTTCAAAC
>QQSS02207132.1:0-11691 GCA_003687565.2 Craspedacusta sowerbii
AAAAAAGTTTAATTTGCATTCTCAATTTGTATTTTTCAAGCCTCGAATGCTTTTTAAGTTTGCAGCCACCAATTTATAAGAAAAACTTGCCATTTAAAAAATTAAACGACAATCTAGATTTGCAAATCAAATCATTTGCTGATATATTTGCTTAGGGGTCATCAATAAAAGACGTCTACCAACAGGGGGAGGGGGTCCTGCCAAAAGTGGACAGAAGTGGACAAGGGGAGGGAGGGTAAGAGCAAGAGTGGACGTCCACAATGTATTGCTCAATTTTTTGTATTTCAGAATTATGGCTTTTATTTCTTAAATTAACAGCGAATTTATTCTGGCTCATTCGCGCACCAGTAGTCTAATACTTCACATGAGACTTGCACTGCCGAAAGAAAAAAAGCAAGTTAAAGGCCCTATGCGATGGCTTCGTTTTTAAATTATTCCAGTCTGATCTTAATTGAATCGCATCTGCTGCATCCGAACAGGTCAAATATTTAATGGAACCCCGTCAGCCCTTCATTGTGATTTGTCTCAATATCGAAACCTTTCATGAAAATGATGGTTGAGGTGTTTGTGTGTGTGTGTGTGTGTATGTGTGTATGTGTGTGTGTGTTTGTGTGGCAGTTTTGCGAAGTTCTTTGTATTTCGTCAAAGAAAAACAAACTGAAAGCAATGGGTATTACAAAAAACATCGTAACAATAGGAGTGTCGTCAATAGTCCTAATAACATTCTACTCTCGATAAAGGCTCGCTTCTCCAAGAAGAATTTTCATGTTTATACGTTGGTAATTTTAAGTTGAGTTGGTGGCTGTAAACGTAGTAAAATGAGGTTCAAAACCCGGGGTACAAAAATCTCAGCTCAAAGCGGAACACTCAGATGCTAGTAGCAATAAGCTTCTAGTGTTCTCTTGGTGTGCTTGATAACGACCTTAACCCTTATTCTAATGTGGCATGTAGTATCATGAACTTGGAGAGATGCGATGATGTGAAGTTGCACTACAATGACATGCACCATCAAGAATTAAAAAGGGAATTTGTCAGTTCAGATAACGCTCGAGGAGTTTAACTTGGCAAATTCTGAGATAGCTGGGCGACTAACCAAGAGTCGGAATTCGTTGGTTTAGAAAGACTTGCAGCAGCAAAGAGACTACAAATGTTCAATGTTGAAAAACGGGGTCGACTAAGCATGGACAGTGAACAGTCTGATTCGTTGAAGTTGATTTTGAACATTGTATCTGCCAGTGGAGCTGCCGATTACTGCCGACGCAAGAGTTAATCTGGTCATGCAGGACACTTGAGGAGCTTCACTCCAAATTTCACACTAATTAGTTAGAAACCTATCTTGATTCGCCTGCCGAAATCAGCGGCTGCACTCGGTTAACAAGTTGCTAGCCATAGGTTGGCGCCACCACGTTTGGTGGAGAGCGCATGCTTTTCACCATGCCGGTAGGTTGGTGTCTAAGCCTCTAGTCTGCTATTGCAACTCTTGAAAGACTTGACAAGCTGTACGAAATTTTAGAAACTATCCGACAAGGAAAGGACTGTTGCTAAAACAGCCAACGACAGCAGCAGAGAAGTGAGCACTGCTAGATGCAGTCAATTGCGCCCGCTAATTCCGTATACGTCGTATGTATGGTGAGAAAGCAAGTCAGAAAGAGCTTGCTAGTGCAGCTACTAATCCACGAAGATACTTTGATCGTTGACACAGCTGGTTGTACTTTTGAAGTATCGGAGAGCACATGCTCGTGTCTTTTCCAAAGTCTATGCTGTTGCCCTGCGCGCATATCTTTGCAGTTCGCCGAAGATGGATGGATCTTTTTCAGGAAAATTTTGACCACTCAAGCTAGGGGAGGAAAAACATTAGCCTGGGGATTTTGAGCAGCAGTGGCACAGCTGTTGCTTCACTCTGCTAGATGTCCATACAACTTATTCTATCTCTTCTTAGCCTCTCGCTGCTATTTAAAAATGCGTGCTGGGTTATTAAACAAAGTTACGTTGAACGACAAATGGGTCCCCTCTTCGCATAGTACGAGGTTTGTAAAATCTTAGGAAGCGGCACCAGCTTAACACCCACCACAGTGAAGCATGGAGCAGCCCACCACTGCTGCTGATGATGATTTGATAGCACATGAGAATTTGTGAATCATTTGCCGGTTCACAGAGAGGGCGGTTGCGAGATTAACCCATGGAAGTCGTTTGGCGCGTGTAGCGGTTAAGAAACGCATGAAATAATTTAAAAATTTACATGTCATTAATAATAATTTTTAATTATTTCTACAAAGTTTCACATTTCTGCGCGGCTTTTCAATTAGCTATAGAATTTAAGACATGGTATGCTTTTCACAGTACTCATCAAGGCTAGTATGCTATAGCTTGCATGTCAGGAGAAGCAGTGACAGTGGTGTTTTCATCAAGAAATTACTTGCTGACATCTATTGAGTCAAGCAGACTCGTGCCGCAGTAAGAATAGACGGATAGGTTGGTCTCTCCACGTTTAGTCTTCCTTAGAAATAAAATTCTCAATAAGAAATAAAAGCAAACAGACTTTAGAACAACAGGGTCATGTTAAAAGTTAACATATAACAACTTTAATAATCTGAATTTAATGAGGAATCACATGCACACAGTGGGAGATATAAAAATTTATGTGCTTTCTGGAAAATATATACACAGTTTACTTCTTAACAAAAGGCGCTTACCATCTGCTTGTGTTCAGGTAACAACTACACTGCTATGAACATCGTCATGTCCAATCAAGCTCTTATTCCACTGGGGCTTGCTCAACTCGTGCAGTACAAAAAAAGTTGAGGTTGGTACACTAGTGACATTCTGGCATCTTGCAGCAATGACATAACTGTGCCAGAAATCCGCCCTAGGTGGGCCAGGATGTGCGGTAGTGTTGGATCAAAATAAGCCAATACGCGATCTGAAGCTAATTCCCTTTTTATTTCCTCGAAAGACCGATGTTCACTTTGTCCCCATTTCCAATGTGCATTCTTTTTGAGTAACTCGTGTAGTGAGGCCGCTTTCCTTGCCCAATCGGGCATAAAATCCCGATACTGATTAACGACGCCTAGGAAAGTTCTTAGCGTGTCGGCCGACTCGGGCACCAGAATTATTACGATGACATCAATGTGATCCGATAACGTGTGAATTCCGTGCTTGTCCAACTTGTGACCCAGGTGGTTGACCTCTTGCACCAGAAATCGGCTTTTATCCAGCGAAACTTTCATTCCTTTTTCGTGAAGTCATTGAAAAAGTCTCCGAAGTTCCACCAATGCGTCATCAATTGACTTGCCTCCACATAATAGATCATCCAAGAAAGTTTGAACTGACAAATCTGCCGTAACTGTTTCCATTCGACGTTGGAACAGCGCAGGTGCAGATTCGACCCCGAATGGTAGTCGTTTTACCTTGAATAAGCCGCGCTGAGTCTTTACCAATGCCATCGTTTGACTTTCGTCATCGAGCTCATTTTGGTAATAAGCATCGGGAAGATCGATTTGATGCAACCAGGTAAATCCGCCAACGATGTTCGTTAGCTCCCTTGGGCTCGGCAATGGGTAGATTGGAACGTCCAACACTTGATTCAGCGTGGCACTGTAATCTCCGCACAAACGAAGTTTGACATTCTTCTTTAGTTGAATGACCAGTGGTGTGGCCCAATTCGGACGAATCAAAGGGCTCCCATGCGCCGATTTCCGTCAATCGACTAATCTCCTCCTCGACTGGTCCTTTCAATTGATATGGAACAGGCCTTGGTTTGCAGAATTTGAGAACCGCCCCAGGTTTCAGTCTTGATTGGAACACCCCGAAACTTGCCCAACTTTCCATAAAAAAGATCGGTGTACTCTTCGAGCAGCTTTACTGACTTTGGACTAGCCTTCCCCGCTAACTTTCTCGAGTTTCTTTGCTTCCATCGCCCAGACGCAAGCTTCGGCAGTGCTGGGGTCGATAGTTCTAGCTCTAAATCTAGGTCTAGTTTCGGGAGCCAAATACGCCCGACGATATTAATCACTCGTCCTGGTACCACCACTGCAGTCAGTGAAATGGAAGGTGCCGATTTTCTTGTTTGGCACCTTAAACTCGGCGATTTCATGGGTTTCTCCTTTTCCAACAATCGTTACCAAATCAATCTGTATCTTTGTTTGATCCAGTTTTCTATTACCAAACAACTTTCGAAAAGTTTCGGCTGACAAAATCGTCACACTGGCTCCAGATCATAAAAAAAATTTTCAAGTTTCCCGTCTAGCAAAAGTTTTATATAAACTGGTGCTGCCCCTTGCATCCATTCCTCACTGCTGCTGGTTGCTTTGGTTGCAAAAATTCCAAATGCGTCTTTCGCTTCACTTGAAGACGATTTTGACGACCGCCGTTTGGTTTCTACAAGATGAAAAAGTGGGCTACCTTTTGAGCGAGTTCTAGCCAAGTTGCAAGTTCTATAGCGGACCTTAGGGTTAGACTTTCTTCTGTCATCAATCGTTCCTGTATCAGAGCGTCGTCATACCCTGAAACAAAGCAATCGCGCAACCTTGATTCTTCAGGATTCGTTTTATCTTCAACGAGATTTCATCCTTTCGCTATTGACTGAAGTGTTGCGCTGAACTCAACCGCTGTTTGTCCAGGTTGCCGCCGCAGTCGAAGAGTTTTCACTTACGCGGCTAACTGGGTTGGCTTCGGATCAAAGCATTCACTTAAAACCTTCATGCAGTCGTTCAACTTCACAGCGTTGTCGTTAAGCTTCCTACTTCCTAGTAAATCGACCAACCTTTTGAAGTCGGGTAGAGATAACGATGCAATGAATTCAGCTTTCTTCTCCTCGCTGTTGGTAAGTTTTTCTCGCTTCGAGTGGAATTTGAAACGCAGTTGAAAGTCGGAGAACTTTTGACGATCGGCATTGAACTTTCCGAATTTCATTCTTGGAACTTCACGCTCGTCACCAATATTGTGGTGAATGCCCAAGCATGGGACAGCGTTAGAACGACATTAAGTATTCGCAAATCAGTCAATGCTACATGATTTGTGGAATACGTACTTATAATTTTATGGGCAGTTCTAGAAGTCCAAAGTACATCGTACGATACTCTTCGCCAACGAATAGCATTGCGCTGTTCCACTGGGTTTCCCCATGGGTATCGTACCATCCTTCAGGAATCCCCTTTAAGATGGTACCATGTCTTTGAGGTCCTTTCCAGGCATCCTACTCTACACACTTATTCACTTTTTATTTATGAGGTTGCTTATTTTCTTTTTTCTTTTCTTTCAATTTACTCAATTTCTTTCGCTTAGGTTACTTAGAGTGATGTGTTTCGCTCTTTGTTTTTGAGATGTAAATTGATTGATTGATTGATTGATTGATTTAGTTATGCCTAATCATAGCACAACCCGGTTGCTGAGCTATAGACGTAGGAATAGGAATGTGCAAATGGTTGGCTATGGCCATGGCCCTGGCCTCTCCCAATCCCAGATCGTCCGAAATCTATTCTTTCACTGCTGAACAGCAAAATAATTTTTACTCTTATGTCTTACAGTGCTGAAGACTTCCATTTAGAGCTTGCAAACAGAGGGCTACATCCAACGCTTTACTTCCTCCCTTAACTGTGTGCCTAAGCCGCCCTTGAATTTGATGGAGAAGCATTTTCATCCTTTAACACTAGGCATCTTTCATCTCATTAACGAAACCTGGCATTTTTTGCATTTATCGCTGACGCGGTCTTGCAGCGCAGTACACCCCAAGGTAAAGAGACCGTCTGAAATTTTTCTAAAAGCCTTACAGTTATTTGCAAAATGGTAGTAAAACCGCTTTCTCACACGCTGGTCCAGGTTAAAGATCGGCTGGTCTTGTCTACAATTTTAGAATAGTCAGTGTGACCAGAGCTCGGCTTTTAGCTCATTTACATAGCATCTACATATTAACGTGCGCACGTGTTCTGCGATTGCTGTGTGTCAAGTCTAAATGCCACAAAGGTCTCACCAGTTCACTAAATTCTCGTGGTGCCTTGACAGATGTTGCGATCTCCTTCGCCTGGTCTTACTGTGCTCCCACGACCAATTTAAAATTGCGATGGAAAAGCAGAAAAATTGCTACATTTCGATAATTTAAAGAATATCAAACTGAAACATAATTACTTCCTCTTTACGACGTATTCATATACACAATGACTTCGTTTCCTCTTAAAGGCATTAAAATAAGGAATCTATTGGTCATGAAGGACTTTAACGCGTTCTTACAACATTGACCGCAGTTTCCAGCATGACACCAAAAGTGCAGTCACGTTACTCTAACACCCATTAACATGAAAGCAGGACATGTTCTTCTCTAGGAAAAAGGTTTTCTTTAATGAAGAGTCTTAATGATTCTAGCATCGATGGAACTGAAATATACCCACTAACATGAAAGCAGGACATGTCCTTCTCTAGGAAAATGTTTTCCTTAATGAAGAGTCTTACTGATTCTAGCATCGATGGAACTGAAATATACCCATTAACATGAAAGCAGGACATGTTCTTCTCTAGGAAAATGTTTTCCTTAATGAAGAGTCTCACTAATTCTAGCATCGATGGAACTGAATTTACTGAGCCAATACCCTTAGTTTCGTCAACTACATACTTTGTTGTCCTAATCCAAGAGGACCACGTATCTGATAATATATGTGTGCTGCAGGCCAAATATTTTGCTCTCTAACAACAATCTGTTTTTTCGTTTAAGGTGGCCTTTGTACTGCAGCGGAACCAGCGCTAATATCAGCAGCTCCCCTTTTATTTGGTGAGACCACGTACCAGATGATAAGAGGCAGATGATGCAAGAAAACTAACTTTTGACATACGAAGTTGGAAACTTCGATTGCTGTGGAAGCCTGGACATGCTCCATCAGATAGGTAATACCTGCCAATGGAACAAACGTGCACAAATCCGTTATTAGGAACATGATCACAAAGGCTTGGGCCTGCTTGTACACGTGTACGGTGGTGCCTTGAATTCTTCTTGCATTGCTTATCATACGCCCGGATGATCGGTAGACACTGATGCACATGTAAGAGCCAACTATGTACAGGGTTACGTAGATAAATTTCATAAATCTTGGAGTGACGATGTAAGTCTGAACTGCAGAGAGTGCGGCCGCAAGGAACCATATTAAACAGGCTACCTTTACAGCTATACGATAGCGCGCTTGATGAAGACTGTTGTGGTACTTGATGAAATATTTCATCCGATACCATAAGTTGGCGGTTATGCTGTGTTATGTATGTGGACGCTAGTGCAACACTATGTGGAGAGTGCCATGTAGGAGGACTGCACCGAGGCGTATAACAGCGCCTGCGCATGTATGGTGCGGGTTGTTTTTGTAGTGGCGGCTGATGCAAGCAACGTAGGAGAACATAAACGAAGTTGCTGGTCTTCAATTAGTTACTGATTGTGTTGAGTCTTTTACGTATGTTTTATTAGTAATACCAAAACATTATATGCTGACCCATACCAATTTTGTTAGCGAAATCTCATACCAACCCATAAAATGAGCAATTCGCAACAGCGTGCATGATTGCTCATATACAGACAGAAACAACGACGGAAAGACCAATAGGCCACAAAACAAGATGCTACATTTTAGTGACTTCTGTAGGGCAACAAGGTCATCTCCTGCCTTGCACTGGTGGTTAATCTTATGCAATGCTCTAGCAGCAAATCCTGTCGTGACAACAGCAGCGGCTATCCACAGAAACGCCCATTTATTACCACTTGCAAGTACCTGAACGACAAAGTTGTCTCCAAGTTTGCTTAGGATCGATGTTGATGCGGGACTGATTGGAGAACTTGAAGCTTTCCATTCTAGATTGAAATTTTTCCCCGAAGAATCTAAATAGAGAAATGATTGCGAAATACGAGTTGCTTCAAAAGCTGTTTGAGAGCTTGACATAGTGCCACTTGTAATGAATTTCTAAGCGTGATCAGCTGAAGGTTTCCACCTTAGACCAACTCGACTCACCGAAAACAGGGTGATTCACTGGTAGCTCACTAGCTGCCGTCAATCTTTATTAAGAGAAACGGTAAACCATCAATAAATCAATAAACTCGGAAAACAATCAATAAATCCAAAAAACAGCGAACAATCAATCAATAAAATAATCGACCAAACAACCAATCAATCAATTTAGGAAACACTCCCAAACTTGTAAGCAAAATCCCCAATAAATATAACCGTCACAAATGTCAAAGAAATACTCTTACCTCGTACGTGTCTCGGTGGATCAGATTGACCCAGGCATTCGACGTTTCCAATGAAAAAAACGACGAGGTACGAGAACTTTTATAGGGCGTCGCTAGATCTTCAAAAGTACTTATGCCCAAACTTGGGCAGTCACCAACATAAATATCAAAGGTTCTCACTCTCTACTACTGACGCACGACCCCACACAGTCCGGATAAATAAAAATGCAATGTCTTCCAAACACCGACAGGCATGTCGTAAACCGAAGTGAGGGGAAGCAATGCTCCGAAGGCGAAATAACTAGAAAGAAAGCCCGCACAAGAAAAACCCCGAAAGCTAGACGTAAGCATCCGATAGGCACTGACGACAGCTGAGTCACAGCAGGCTTGCAGCTCGCCCACCCCCAGTGGTGCCGCCACGGTGGGCTACAAAACTAGGTAACTAGTCAAACTAACTAACTAGCAATAGTCGCTGTTCTTTACACCACTCAATGTAACAATTACGATGCCGCACTTGGTCATTTTATCGAGTTTGTATAAAAGGAGTAAAGAAAATATTCATGGCATTTGCACTTAGTACAAACGCTTGATTGCATGTTTCTAACACATTACAACATGACTCCATCCGACACGGAAGCGATCAGAGATCAACCACTTTATTCTAGCTTATCACACAGGTACTTAAAAGTTAAAGAAACTGATAATCGGTCTTTAATTTGCTCCAAAAGTATGGGCATACTAGTATCATCAAATGCATCTTATGTTTGCGCTTCAAAAATTGACTTAGGGCACTCAAAATTTCTGTGAGGTAAAAATATAACGATTTCCTACCTAACGAACAATGTTCCTTAACTCAAGTGAACGTGAAAAAAAAGTTTTTGAGGTCTTTTTGCGTGTCCGTCTTGAAAATTTTTAATTATTAATGCTTTAAAGAAAAAGGTTTCAAATTGAAGAGATTTCCCCCCCAAAAAAGCGGTATCTAGGATAAACTTGCATAACATTTGTCCGTCGCCTTGAAAAAAAAATTCTGAAAAACAACAGTCTGGATACATATTTACGTCAGGCAACCAAGTTGAATAGACTGCATGGTAACCATCACTGATTTTGTACGACGTGTACATGAATTGCATTTTTAATGCAGGTTTGCGCCTTGGCAACGGCGAAAAAAAAAATTAATAATAAAGGAAATGATCTGTCATGAATAGTTTTTCTATAGTACATTTTGTTTAGGCCCATTTTCTTGCTTCTAAACTTGTGAAAGTTAGTCTTGTATTCTTCGTGAAAAATAGATATCCTAGTCCACTATGACAAAATCCGAGTGGCAGTAAGATATTACGTTCAAGTTTTTCCAAAAATTTTCTTCTCTGCTACATTGTCCTTTGTATGACCTTGCGTCAAGCATGATTTTGAGTTTAAGTAGCCAACTCGGCTACCTAATACCAAGCCCTACCTGTGTTCCCTCGATTTTATTTTAAGTACATTTTCAGTATTATGCACTGTACAGATCAGTGGACACCATATGTTATAAACGGACTCTGAAAAAATTGCCGGAAGGTACGAAATTGGCGTGGGGTGCAATAACGTGCCTTAAAAATAAAGCCGAACACCCCAGGAGAATTTCTCCTTTGGAGATTTTTCTTTCTTTTGAGTTTGCAGTTTCAAAATAGAGTTCGAAGAAATCGTTTAAACTTTCTCTTGACTGACACGGCTTCGTAATGTATTTACAATGCCAACGGAAGAACATACTCCGGTTCCACACAAAATTTTATAGAATGCTGTTGCTCCAAATATGTTGGTGGATTGATATTCTAGGGGGGATGGGGGAAGCTACCTTGAGCTCATTTGGATGAGGAGATGAAGGCTTTGATATTGTTGAAGCCGTTCAACGTTTCATATAATTCTTCTGGGTAACAGTTTATAGGCGCGTTAAAGAGAGCAACTTATTCTAAAATATTTTTTGAGTCAGGAAGGGATATGAGCACCCCACTGCGCCTACAGAACCGAAAAGTTTTCATCGGCAATGTCAGTGACATTGGGAAAACGTGATCATCGTGACCCAAATTAGTTTGTGACAAACATTCCTGTCAAGCCCATTAAATAGCTAATGTATAATTACAATTGCGATTTTGAAGAGAATAAAGGATCAAATAAAATATCTTCCAAACGATATATACTACTCAGTAGGGAATTCTGCAAGATGGAGAACTGCAGGTGATAAAATGGCGAGCTTTACCTAAAGACGAGACTTTTATCCGTAGGTCAACTCCAGCACAAGTATGGTCGAGGTGCTTGTCTGCTCAGTAACCTCTGCTGTGTTTGTAGATGAATACACTCAAAAATGCTCTGTCCACGTGTCTCTATGGAGTTGCCACTATTTCGCCTTTCGATCTGGTATACTTTATCTTTTCATCAAGATGGAAGGCTTCTCAACGTAGAAATTGAAAACCTGATCGCGACGCACAAATCTGTTTGCAATGAAATGCTGAGAGTAATTTTCCTGTAAATTTGTGTTTAATAGTAGATCAGTCCCCTCGCCGATTCTAGGATTCAGTCTATATCACCAGATGGTTAAAGAAGGAAGGAAGAAGAGGAGATGGTTAAGAAATCTCAGATATTATGCCAGTCTACAATTGCCGCATCAGCTGACTGATAATAACTACCTGTTGAACACACTACACAAAGCACTTGGCCGCAGTAAGGCAATGGTGTCCGGTCTTTTCTGCCGGCATTTTGTCCTGACCGCTGGAAAAGCCAAAATTAAGTAATGGAACCAAATTAGCGCCAAGGACTCAGAGAAGGTACAATCCCACATGCTTGAACCCACTGATGTCATCATGTTCTTCCACATGCACAGTCAAGTGCGGCTCAGCATCGTGGAGAGAAGCTTCATTGATCAAAAAAATCAAGCGTAGGTTGCTGGGTTTTTTTGGTTAGGAGGAGTTCTGAGTATCTCTCGATGATGCTAGTTCATCTATTGACAGCACACGTAGACAGTCGGCAGTCGTTGAGAAAGCCATTCAAGGAGCTCAAAATCAATCTTACAAGAGAAAAGCTCGGACCACTGCTCTTTGCTCTGACGATCGTGAATCTATCATCGCTCTGCCCCCATTTTAAAAGAGATGCATTTTCTGAAGGCCCTGATCCCTTGTTTTTACCATAAAGAGGAATAGCAGTTACATAAAAACAAAAAGTTATTGAAAAATCATGATAAGCCTGATTGAATATAGCCTCAGAATATCTTTTCTATCTCCAAAGTAAGTGGTTAGGTTGTATGTCAAAATATCAGGAATGGGATACTGGTTGCAAAGAACTGGCATAACTCGAACTACTGCTGCAAACGTTTTTTTTGTGGTAATTTTAAAGGTCAACTTGAGACACGTCATCGATTTGTATACGCAATCGAGTTTTGAAAACGTGGGCATGTCATGGCATTCGCGCTGCTGGCTAGAGCCACCATTTCCTGTCAAGAAATTTCAGCTGGTAACAATGAC
>QQSS02207143.1:0-11691 GCA_003687565.2 Craspedacusta sowerbii
TATGTATGTATGTATGTATGTATGTATGTATGTATGTATGTATGTATGTATGTATGTATGTATTTATGTATGTATGTGTGTTTGTGTGTATTTATGTATGTGTGTGTATGTATGTAATGGTTTGTATGTATGTATTTATGTATATATGTATGCGTTGGTTGGGGTATTGCCATCCATGCACCTTCATTTCTTTGATATAGTAAAACTACAGGATCCCGGTCCTATACATCTTAGCACATTGGAGCTGCAGCAAGCTTTTGAGACCGTTTTGAAGGTAGATGAGTCATTCCGTCTCTCGTGGCTGATGTTTTCTTATCGGCTAGTTTTTGTAGTTTGTATTGTGATATCTGTGCTCCTTTGTGAGTTTCTTATGGTTTTCTAGGGCCCTATGTGTTCTTGGTTCTATATATTTTTATTATCCTCCTCTCCTTATGATTAAAAATGTTGTCATTGTTCTGTTTACGATTTTCGTCATTGAATTTTATTGTTATGGTTATTGTTTTTGTTATCATAGTTATTGAGGATGTTGTTGTATTTTATTGTAGGTACAACATTTGGGCTCCAGATTTGGAGCTTTTATGCCCGCACCAGGTGATATCGGTCCTAGTCCGGCAGGCAGACCAATGAGTATGGATATCTCGAGTTTCTTTGACGATAGTAAGTATTGCATTAAGAAAAGTAGCATTGATTTATTCGATATGAAGTGCAAAACAAGAAGCCGTTGATTTTCTGTTGATTCCATTGTCCTCCCTATTTCATGTAGTTCCATTTCAGAGGTTTCAAGCATCTTAAGTTTGTTGAGTAACGTCGTGGCTTTGAGCGCCACATTTTCGTGTGTTTTATTACAATAATTGCGCTCTTGTTTTCTTGCTATAAGTTAATTCATAAACTTAAAATTACACCTTGTGTGGGCTGTAAAAAATAGCTTTTTCTATTTACTGCCAGGCCCACATACCCTGTTTATCTAATTTTAAAGTGTTGCGTTCAGAGACCTGTTTCACTTTTTTTCCTGGTATAATGTAAGATAGTGAAAAAACCACCACCAGCACCACTCGCTCTGTAATTCTTCCCAATATCCCTCCTGCTTGGTTGGGAAAATTGATAGATTCTAGATCTATGGTTTGTTAGTACGCTCTTCGCTTTCCTTCAGTGGAGCCCTAATTTATATTGTCCTTAAGTGAAGCTGCTAGTCTAACGCTGTGACTGCAGTTGCTAGTGATTCTGTAGAGTAAGGCCTGTGGGTGGACCCGACCGTGCACTCTGACAGAGCATGCCCGATGAGATGAGTAATGCAACATTTTTTAACGACCACTAGCGAGATTCTCATATAATCTTATTTTCCTGTATTTTCTTGCTAGTACAAGTGTTTATGACCAAACTCTTGGTTACACGCAGTCGGCTGGAGTTGTGTTTTCGTTTTCATCGGGGCTTGCTTTATTGTGGTGGCCGCAACTACGATTGTGGATAGATTTTGCGTGCTCCCAGCTCCGTGTGCTTGTCGCGAGCCGATCCCCGAGTGCTCAAAGACTTCAAGCGATCATTAAAAATTGAAATACTACTCACACGTTTGATGGAAAACATCTGTTTGACTACAAACAGGTTAATTCTTTCGTCTCATGCGCAGGATTAAGGTTACGAGCTTTAAACTCGATTTCTCTGAGATATTAAGAAATGAAGCGGCGACTTAACTTGTTGGAGCGTCTGTACTTGGCTCTGTCGGAATATTTCTTCTTTGTTTGAAATGGCTGCCTTTTTTGACGTATTGTTGAGTTGCTTTGATGGGACTGGAGATGTTTTTTATGTTATGAAAGTTTGCAATAAGACGTCTTCCCATAAACTTCGCCATCGTGCGGAGCAGATATGCTGATGTAAGATCTAATTTGAAACGCTGTTTTTGACGAGTGATCCACAGTTTTTTGCTAATTACCTGAGCAGACGTATACTAACGTGCGTTGGCCAGGTCTTCGTGCCCTGTGTCGGTTTTGCCCGACGTAAAGCAGTTCGTCCGTTAAAGGTTAAACTGATAACAAACCACTTGCTTGGGAAAATTGATAGATTCTAGATCTATGGTTTGTTAGTACGCAAGGTACAGTGTTCATCATATGTTTCTGTTTATCGCTTTCCTTCAGTGGAGCTCTAACTTATTTTATGCTTAAGTGAAGCTGCTAGTCTAACGCTGTGACTGCAGTTGCTAGAGATTCCGTAGACTTCATGCGCTGTGTCGGTTTTGGCCGACGTGTCTTTGGCAGTCAACGTTTATGTTGGGAGTCAACCTTCGCTTGTTGTTTTTGTACTTCTCAGCCAACGTATCTGGTGCCTTAAACAGAGCAGGGTTTATAAACAAACCGCGAACAAGCGCCTTGCGTTAACGAACGCTTGTGAGTAATATATCAAATAATTTTTTATTATTTTTCATGAGCTTTTCTGAAATGTTCAGAGTTCGTCACCCACTAGATCCCGTTAAACTTGCATTTCACGGGTCGGGATGCTTGCTATGTTCAATGCTCGGTCTTTTTTTTTTTTTTTTTTTTAAGCTTGCTATCGCAAGAGTTCTTATATGTGATGCCGCAAGGCGTCGTGGGCTTTTTCCTTCAACATTCGCTTGAACGAATAATAGATCGCTTGTTCTTGCATAAAGTGGCGCTTTGATTGCCTGTTCAGCGAACGAACGACATGGGAAAGACAAGTGCCTATCGGGCAGCAAGCCATCGTAGCGATTGTTAGCTTACGATGTCTGTGATGGGGGAGCCTCGTGTTGTGACAGGTCCTCGTACGTCGACCATTCCACGGAGTAGAATTCCCAAGGTACCTGGTTCTGCCAAGGGTCCTCTCTTGACATCGCAGGGCGGCCCCTCCAATTTGCCAAGTTTTACGGGCCCTGGGAGAAGGGAGTCGTTCTCTGTTCCCGGCCTAGTCACTTGTTCTATTTCCAAAGCGACGTCCGGTATACCCAGAAAGCATAGTGTCTCCAGAGATACGCCAGTCCCTACCTTGCGAAAAGCTAAAGAAGCTCGCCCTCGCGTGCCCAAGTCCGTTTCAGCTGTATCCCAGGTATCAACTACGTCATCGACCTGTCAAGTGGAATCCCCTCGTTTGCGGAAGTGGCCGTTGAAATCGTGCCGTCTTTCTGGCCCGTCTCCGAAACTCTCCCCGTACAGTCCTACCTTAGTCGGCGTGGACAAAACAACACTAGATGCTTCTTCCGTTGCGGAAAATAAAATCAATCTTTTCCTAAAGTCGCAGAGTCCCGCAAGCAATCCTTCCAAAGTTAAATTTTTTGCTTTGCCGTTGCCTGCCGGGGAAGATCCTCGTCTGCTAAGGGTCGGTTCTGATATGGTATATCCCCATGCAGCTGTCATGGAAGAGGTTCGTACAAGGGGCACGATGAGCACGGCTGATGCTGACGGTACTTCGAGTCTTGTGGTTAAGCGTCCGGATTCAGAATCGCTTGATCGTGGTTTGGAAAGCGTGTTTTTTCCTGCAGCCTTTCCCCAGAGGACAAGGCAGTTAATTCCTGGCTTGTCATCTCCGAAGAAGTCGAATGCTCTTCTGTGTAAAGGATCATCACGCCAGTTCTCGTTGACGAAAGAGCCTTTTCAGGTCAGTTTCAAGAGTTTTTCAGTAGAAGCAGGGACGGCAAGTAGGGAAGCGCCATTCTTGAAGTGTATGGAGTCGCTGAGTTATGGATCTCCGGTGCCGGTTGTGATGTCCTCCGACTCAATGCCGAACACACCCACGACGCCTCAGACAGACCAAACGTTTTCTGAGTTGGTCTCAGACAGACGAGCCAGATTGTCGCTGCCCGGATTGAAGGGTCGCATGCCTCACTCGTCAATGCAGCCTCCGCTAGCTGGTGATTGTACGGAGAATTCTCAGGTCACCACGCCAACGTCGAGGCGTAAGGCTTTGTTCTTCGGGCGTCGTTACGTGAGTGAGAGCGCACCCTCGACACCCTTGTCGGGCTCTCAAGTGTCTCCAAGGAAGAGCCGATTTTCGTTTGTCGCGTTTTCTTCTCCAAAGAGGCAGCGATCATCTTCGGATTCGCCGAGGAAGGCTTCCCTTTCGAAGTCTGGCTGCACCGTTGCAGTCACGTCTCCGACGAAGAGTCTGTCTACCTCGGCCGAGTGGGCAAGCCCCGCAAGTGTCGACGAATTGGTACTGCAAACCGTTGGTAAGTCGTTCGGTAGCAATCCACGGAGGGTATTTGATATAATTTTTTTTAAGTATGGCCTCATAGCTGATGGGCGGGTTTCCCTGATCGAAAGCGTCTCTGCTTCGCAGATTCACTTGCATTAGTTCGATTTCATTGTTCTCAGTTTTAAGCATAAGAATCTGCAGTAAGTTAAATTTATAGCTTTAGTTATCGTGCAATTTTTGTTTCAATTCGTTTACTTGTTAGTTTAGAGAATGGTGTTCTTGCAGCCGTCCTAGCCCCCCCCCCTTTTTTTTTCTATCATAACAAGCGGCTGCAAGTTTTTTTGTCTTCTTGCTCATCTCCATAGGCCGGTACGGGCCGTCTAGTCTCGAGGCACTGTTTGGGTTCTCGTGAGCAGCAGGCTCGGGGGGAAGCCCGGTATTAATGGCAAAGCTTGCATTTCTCTATCCCATTACGCGTTCGTTTCTTGTCGCGATGCGTCTCCTTAATTATGCATGACGCGTTACGCGCAGATGCACGCTGGTCGATGTTCGGTGGGCTGTCTTGACCGCAAGCTAGAGCTGAGGACGAACCAAACTTATTTCTTCTGTGCAACGCAGTGTGCGTAAATGAAGGCAGGTGTGCGCGCGGCCACGCCGATGTTTGTGGGCTTTTTGTTGTTTACCACTAATCTTGTTGTTATAAAACTGCGTCCCTCTAACTGCGTTGCTTAACTGAGTGACTACTCAACATTGATGATCGAAGTTTTTTTTTTTTTTGAAGCGATCGTTTGCTACTCGACCAGTATGTTTTTTCATATCCATAAAATTTTCCGCGACAGAAGGGAAAAACAGATGCCGCAAATTGTTCCGCAGAAAATTTTCTGATGACCAGTTTCCTGTCGAAAACTTTTCCACGGACGGTAATTGCAAAGCTACGGCAATTCCGCCAAATATGTGCTCACTCAAAACGCTGATTGGCTCTTTTTGAGGGTTTGCCGCCAGAAATCCGCTCAAAGTTGGATTCGGCTCGACTTCGGTGCGGACACAGCGGTACGGAGAAGGCTTCAAGTGGCAATCCCTGCCTCCTATTTTTCCGTTCTGTCCGCGGAAAATGTTCTGGATATTGAAATCCCCCTGAAGTCCTTGGAGATGCACGTATGACTGCAGTTGCTTATGCAATAGCGCCGTTTTCAACAGCGATCGTTGACCACTGCCGGTGTCGAAATTCCTGTCCTTGATATCGTGCTAACCTTACGTAGCCGCGGCGTTGCGTACCAAGCATGGCGTCGCTTTGTGGATCTTGTTGCGCTTGGATTCATGTGACGCGTGCTGTGCTTGCTTTGCGCGCATTTTAGGCGATTCATCGCTTCATGCGTCGTACGGGTTCGTATCGAGGAAGGGAGGAACTGCCTACCGTGTCTTGCGTCATACGACACGACAAGACAATAATCTGCTTTCCCAAGGTGCAAAAAAGGAAATAAATATTTAGCCAGAAATGCATCAAAACAAACCGCACAATGGGGAGGAGGGCTCTTCGTAACAAAACAAATCGGAGTTGTAGAGCCCCTTTTATACTCCTCGAGGTGATATAGCATAGTCAACTGAAATGCCAATGAACAAATTGAACGGTGAATGCAAGATCGTTCCACAACTTCAATCATAGTTAGTCATGACAAATAGGTTGGGTGCGAATTCTCGCTGCCGATCTTTCAATTAGGGTGCGAGACAGCGTTTAGATTAATGCGATGGTAGATTTAGATTGATGTGGAGGTATTGTCCTGCTCCGTGGCAAAGAGCAAAGTGGTTTATTCAGTAAAGCATGCGTCGTGGTGTATTCGCTTCTCATGCTTGTTTATGTCCTAATGACGTTGTGTTGTTGTTCTCCACAGGCCTTAGCGACTCATCTTTCATCTCTCTCTCTCTCTCTCTCTCTCTCTCTCTCTCTTCTGTGGAGTTATGTCCCACCACGTTCCATAGAGTTTTAACACTGTTTGATCGCTACGTAGAAATTTTCAAAAATGTTGGTTATTGATTGGGAGGTGCATCGTGGTGTTTCTGCGTGGTGTTTCCTGTCGTTTGCAGAAGAAGCTGCTGCTGGGGCGATCGTTTTCGGTATTAAAATAATTTTTTTGTGTGTCTGATATTGGCCTTACGAGCGGCCTCTTCAACCTGTGGGTCAGCTAAAGCAGCGAAAGTTTTTTTTTGTCCTTGCACCGTTCCTGCCTCCCTGGCTAATGGAAAACCTTTTTTTGTGATGACTGATTTACACAAGCATTCTTCTCAACCCGAGAGAACCCTATAATCTGGTTGTTTAAAGATGCTTAGTAGTAATGCACTGTCTCGTACTTTTTGCTGGACTATAAGCCCCTCCGTGGATAAGCATTCAGCGTGAAGTAGTTTCAGTATTCTGAAATCCTGCCCCTTGTAGATCACACTGTTTTCTTTCAAGAGTTCTAGGTTCTTACCTGCACCTTAATACGAATTCTGTGTTTCCAAAAATGATTTCTACGGTGAATTTCGAGGGCGCTTCTCATAATTTTTAGACGTACTTAGAATTAAAAACACGAGAACGCATGTATTTATGGGATTAACTGAGTATTATTTCTCTCATAGAGAAGGACTCTTTGTCCGGCTTTTTGTACGTGAATATTCTCTCTGGAAAAGGATTCGCCAGAAATGCAGGTATAATTTTTAATGCCTTCTCTGCAATAATTCAACCCCTGTCCAAGGACCCCCGTCGGGCGCACCCCTAATGCATTGCAATGGTTGTACGTAAGTCAGTTTTTGTGTATCTTGCAGACCAAGAGTCGAGTTGAGTCTGATCCTGTGGATTGCAGGTCACGCGAAAAGCTCCAAAGTTTGCAGACTGACTCTTGGATCGTTTGTGGTGACCTTGTTTTAAGCTTCGATCGTGCGGTGTATGAGCTCAATCGTAGTTTGAGCTCAATCATTGTCCGAGTATGAGTTCGTGTACAAGCCCGTGTATGAGCTTTATCATTCAAATGTGCGATTATATGCGGTGCTACTATGTGTGTCGGATGTTGAGCGTGCTTGGTGTCGATGTTTTCCATGTAGTACATGCTTTTGCAATGGCTATCTTTGTAGATATTTATTGCGCCCTGGAAATCGACAGCTATGGCCATTTCTTCAGAAAAGCAAAGACAAAAGCTGCCCGGGGCCCAGATCCCCAATGGGAAGAGGTGGGCAGCGTTACGCACACAAACTCACTCACACACACACACACGCACACACGCACACACACATGCATATATATGTGTATATATATATATATATATATATATATTTGTATTCATGAAACATGCGCTTGGCTTGACTACGAAAAAACGACGCTTCAAACATTGCGTTTTTCCTGCACTGGTGTTTTGCGTGGTGCTGGAGGTTTGGTTAGGTTGCTTGCTCTAAGTTGATGTGATTTAAAAAGATGTAATTTGGCCTTGTTTGGCTTTCTACATTCGATTTTTGGTAGGTTGGTTGTGGTACTAGAAATGCATTTTTGTTCATCGTCTTGAACTCAAGCTAAGATACCAATTTGGTTGGGATCGGATCTGGGACAGGCTTTCCGTCGCTGTCATCCTGACTAGTCTCCGAGGCTTGGGCTGGGTTTGAGAAAAGACCGCCGTCGTAAAGTTCTAGCTCGGCGTCTGGTCATTTGCTTGTTTTTTTTTTCCGCACGGTCAAGCGCTAGAAAAACAAAGTTTGAGTTAGATCCCGTGACTTTTGCTGTTCCAGGACTTCGACTTTGAAGTTGAGGCTTGCTCGTGTCTGCGATTGGTCTGCTTCACGAAGCTTCGGCTAATGGGCGACGATGTCTGTGGCAAGACAACCATTAATGTAAGTGCTTGTGTCGTACAGAACTGAACTTTAGTATGTTATGCCAGCTTATCAGATTCCATTTAGCGTACAGTAGCCTCGGTAGTTTGCCGTCTTCAAATTCCTGGGCCAATGACCGGTTTTGCTGTGTAGAGCAACGTTACGCTGTTTCGCGTCTATTCTAGCTTGCGCGCGAAAACTTGCGTGACAACCGAAACCACTCGCTGACAGTGGGGCTTGATCGGGGGGCTGCTTCGATCAGTCTGAGCGTGTCCTTCTCGACTACAATGGACGGCATAAAGAAGTCCAAGTCTTTCAGCGATCATGGTGTATTTGGTGTGCCCATAGCCGTAGTCTGCAAGTAAGTCCTAGTCTACATTGCGCAGCGCTTGCCGAGAGGAGGTACCGCAATGTGCGCAAGGCGAAATTTGAATGCTATTAGTTAGGTTGCCCTGCGACATCCTCTCGCCTGGTGGTTTTCTTAGTCGCACTTCTTGGTTAGCTTGCTCCTCTGTTGTCTAATGTTAATTACTGCGAAACGAAGGCGTGTAAATTGCCAGATCTGCCAGCTTGTCCAGCTGAAACGTTTGCTGGCGATGATGGAAAGGTAAGCTTTGTATTTCCCTCCTTGCCTTTCCACGTAGCTTTGCAGTGAGCCTTTTAGTTTTGAGATGTTAAGTTTACTCGAAATTGCTTTGTTGTCTCGATTGCTGCCGTACATTTGAGGTTGTCTGAAGGCTGAAGCGATTTGGAAAGTTGGCTGTTGAGAAATTCGACTGTGTCGGGCAGCGTTGGTTTTCCCGTAGCAAAAGAAGAAATGAATAATTAGGCTTAGGCATAATCTTCCCTTCGCGATTTTGACGTGAATAAAGGCTGGAACAGACTGCCATATTTGGTCTCCTCTCTAATTTCCAGGCGCGAGAAAAGCGATATCCCTGTAATAGTGATCAGTTGCATCAAGGAAATCGAAAAACGAGGTAAGTTAGTTTGACTTGGCCGCTGCTCTTGATTGATTACTTTGCGTCGGTTAGTAAGACCCTTGATGGGAAGATACCTGTGGCCAAGCATGGCTTTTGTCACTACTTTAAAGCAGACACAAAGCAGAGCATGTTCCTGAACTATGCTACATCCGATGAAGTGTGTTCAATAATGAAGTCATTTCATACTCCTTACTTAGTCAATGGTTGCTAAAAGTTTTACGTAAATCCTTGTCTCAAGAACTGCAAAACGTGTTTGCGCCAATCGCTTATCTCTAAGCTAAAAGAAGACAGAACTCGTCCTTTTTAAGTCGCGTTCTAAAAAATGGAGATTATGCTCACCAGGAATATCAAACCTTGTGAATTTCCTTGGCGTGTTGATCGATTCCTCGCGTAGCTGGAGACCACACGTTACAAAATTTGCCAAAAAAAAAAAAAAAAAAAAATCAGTTGGTTCCCTTGCTAAAATACGCTAATTCGTTCCTGCGAACACTATTAGAGAGCTATATTTCAACCTTTTCCAAAGCTAAATATCCTATGGAGGCCTTGTTGTGGAAACCTTGGGGATTCGGTCGCAAGGTTGATAAATAGGTTCAGTAAATATTTTATGGAGGCCTTGCCTTGGAAACCTTGGGGGTTCGGTCGCAAGGTTGATAGACAACGATTACATCGCGTACAAATGAGAGCAATTAGGATAATGACTTTTTCCGACTATAGTGAGCCAATCTCGAACCTCTAATGCTTACATCGTAAATAGAAGACGTAGTAGAGACGACTAGATACTTTTCTAAGTACAATTGTAGCTAGGGCAATTTACCGTCGTCTCTACAACGGCTTTTCACATGGAATACATATGCAACGGTTACAAGGAGTGAAAGCAGAGGTACTCGCCGAATTCTAAAGAGGCTCAGGACAAAATTCGGCAATTGCTCTCTGCGATATGTCGGCCCCAAATTGCTGAACGAATTCTTGATATGAAAGTTAATATGCGTTGATACAGGTCACTATTTAAAAGGCATGTGTACTCTTCTCTTAGCCAAGTACTATTTTTTTCTCTTAAAGTTGATAATCGTTTCCAAGTACAATCGCATGTTAAAATCGTCAAGGGATCTTGCACCTTCTGGGCCCACATAACATTGCATTGCGTTATATAACATTACATTACGCTACGTTACATTACACGACATGACATCCCCAGCGGATATGTTATGTTATGTTAACCAGTTGATGATATTGCACGTGGTGCTTATTTCCTCTTTATTTCCTTTCTTGTGAAGTAATTGGTGCCAATGCAGAGGCGTGCTCTTCAATTCCAATTAGCATTTCTTTGAAGAGCCCTCCTTCCAATTTGTATCGCATTTGTGTATGCTTACGCTATTTTCTTGTTGATAGAAAACGTAAATTCTTGAATCTTGAATCTTGTGTCTTGCATGTTCTCGAGTGCATGGTAAGCAGTGATCTCCGTAATAACTGGATCTCTCGTGTATTGTATTCGCCCGTAGAGTAAGTGAGGCCAGCGGTCACAAACAGTGGTCCTCTCAGTGGCCTTATTGTTGTAAAGACCTTGGCCATTCGGCTTGTTGCATGCATGGGCAAATCGGTACTTTTGACTGCATGAAGCTGAGAAAGCGCTAGGGTAGAAAGTGAGAACGAGGAATCAATGAGTGTCATTTTTGTGGTTTCTCATCGACTGTTGGCTGATGTAGTCAACTGCTTGGTTAGGAGTTGTAGTTGTACTTAACATTTTGAACAGGCCCTCCTACTACTCAAGTTGTCACGGTGTATTAGATATGGCAGCAAGCAGATGGCGGTTATATATTGCAAGTAGCAGCGGCTAGAGCGGATGACAAGCTAGATCTTACCGGCATCACTTGGGACTTCCTGAACATTGCCACGTCTCAAATAGTTTCTGTCAATAATCTAGCAGCATGCCACAGGAGTACCCTAGTCCTGTTTGACTCGCGATCAACGAAAGATCGTTAATTGATTATTTAAAGACACGAAAATATAGATTTCCTTTCCCTTTTAAGCGAGTTGCGTCGCTCGCGTTGCCGTATACCTGAAACTCACCAAAGTTTGGCTTTGGCTCCAGCCAGACGACCGTGTCAAAGATGGTTAAGGTGGCGGCCGCCCGCTTGATTTATGACCTAAAGGTGCGCGATGCAGTTGATATAGGGATCAGCGACATTAATGCTAATTATACGCTTTACACTCCGATGGCCTTATCGTCTGACTTATGGTCTTAGAATGTGACGCACCATAGCCCTTTTCCGGTGCGCGTGCCTTCATAAATCTAACCGGGCTTGCATATGCTGCTGATTGCGATGTCTTTTGTGAATCTTATATAATGTATGTTGTGGGTATGTTAATTGCTGTATCTTAGAATGTATGCTATCTGTCCACTTCAAATTGTGGAGCCTGCTCCTAGCGAAACTAAACGAAGAAAGTTGGAGGTTTTTATCGTTTGCAGTACACTTTTCTAACGCAGGTATGGATGAGGTTGGGATCTACAGGTTGTCTGGAATTGCTTCCGAAATCCAAGGGCTAAAAAAGCTCTTCAACGAAAGTAAGCTGCGTTTTTTGTCAAGCCTTTTATAGAAATTGCTCATACATGCATACGTACATACACACATACATACATACATACATCTATACATACGTACATACAAAAATACATATATACATACATACATACATACATACATACATACATACATACATACATACATACATACATACATACATA
>QQSS02207154.1:0-11690 GCA_003687565.2 Craspedacusta sowerbii
TATTATAAAGTATAATTTAGGCTAATGCTAAATTATTGAAATTTTTAGCCAGTCGTGAAAGGTAAGTATAATCTCGCTTTCTTTGTGAAGCTTTATTAAGTGGACGTGCACCTTGACTGCAAACACAAGCCTGACCTGCATAGCCCTATTTCGTGCTTACCACCATGCCTATGCCTATCTGTCGCAAGCTTCAAAAATTTGTACGGGTTGGGTTATTTTATCATCGTGTTGGTTTAAAAGAGGTCTGATTTATTTGCAGGCTGCTCGTTGTGATCCGATCCAGTCTGATGAACTTGCAAAAAGCCATTCGCGGTCTAGTGGTGATGTCATCCAGTCTCGAGCAAGTCGCTAGCAGCTTACTTGTTGGCAAGGTGACTGCTTTCGCATTTTGACATTTCACGTTTACTAGCTCTCGAAGTCTCGTCTTGAACATCACAGGATGTTGTTTATTGCTCCGGTGAGTCCTTCCTTCCTTCCTTGGTGTATAGGCGATATTGAGGTCGATTGCAAGTCTCCTATTCCTTTCCTTTCAGGTGCCAGACTTTTGGGCCAAAAGCTCGTACCCTAGCTTAAAGCCTCTAGGAAGTTACGTCACTGACTTTCTGTCTAGAATCAAGTTTCTGCAAGTAAGACTGCGCTCTTCGTATTTTCGGGCTAACTCTTTGGGTTACCTTGAAGCTTGGGTTCCTCCTGTGTAGTTTTTCTTTTTCTATCGCTCTAGTGTAATTTTCAGGCATAAAATTTTCCCCGAGGGACTCATCAAAGACCTTTGGTTGGTCTTAACTGGCCAAGCTTCTGCTTGGATTTCCATTAGGATCTCGAAACCTCTTGAGATCTCGAGTGCAATTTTGCATGAGATCATAAAGCTCTTAAATGCATAGCTGCACGAGATTATTGCAGTCTCAGCAGCCTCTCGCTTGCATGTACGCGTTTATATAATATGGTAGTATCGACTTTCTCTGTGGTTTTCTGTGTGGTTGTCTAAATGGCCGCAACTGGTTCCTGCATCATGGCAAGGCATCCGTTGATATTAGTAGTGGTAGTAGTATTTTCATTTATCTTGGCGCTTATTCTGGCGCACAACAAAATATTTTTAAAAAGCTTTTTCGTTCATTAAGGTGGGGCTAACCGTTGGCGCGGGTAAGAATGGGGCAACAAATTTATGTCTTAATCGAACGCTATCGCCATGTTATGACGATGAATGCAAGTAGCTACAAAACCGTGTTCGCTCCTGTACTGCCAGCTTCCCGCAATGCTTGTTGGACCTGTTACAATATTTAGAAAATACCACGTGCTAATCATAGGGTGGGAGTTGAGTAGTTGAGAGTAGCTATCTGTGAAGTTTAACTAAGTTTACAAACATGCGAAGCGAAGGGGTGGCCCCATAGGTTGTTTTTTTTTTGTTTGTTTGTTTTTGTTTTTTTTTTTTGTTCTTTTTTTTCGATCTAAGATAGTACCCATTATATCAATATTGTACATGATTATTACTCTTTTCTTCAAGTTGTGCCATCGCACCGAAATCTTAAATTCCGCTGTGTATTAAGATTATTATAAGATATCTGGCTTGGTATTTAGCTGATGCCAGGTTGAGCATAAACACATGATACTTTGCAATTATCGTCAGATAATACGATTTTGAACACTTCGATGTGTCGAGCTCTTAGAAAAAAATTATTTTTATGACGTCCGTTTCGTATTTTTCAGGATTGGTACGACCACGGAAAGCCTGCAGTATTTTGGATATCAGGGTTTTATTTTACACAGGTACATTGCTCGCTTACGTTATATGCTACAGTTGATCTTGTTGATATAATATGTACAATTTTAAATATATGCTTGCTCGTATATTTCGTATGCTCGGATTCTTTGATTCTCGTCATAGCAGAGCAAGCCATTACACAAGATCGTTTTCTGCTAGTTTCCAGCTTTTTTCGGAAAATTCTTTGAGAATCGTTAAATGCCCAAATGGCCTGTATTTTTCATAATGATTTTAGGCGTTTCTCACGGGCGCAAAGCAAAATTATGCCCGCAAATACACGATTCCCATCGACCTGCTGGGGTTTGAATTCGAGGTTATACCTCATGACCGCATGAAGGATGGCGCTGTCGATGGCGTTTACATCAACGGACTTTTCCTAGAGGGTGCTCGTTGGGATCGTAAAAGGTGGGAATATCTATGTGCCTGCAACAGCTGTCTTAACATCTTCTGCTTTGCTGGCATCTATTGTTTTCATGTACAAGAACTTTGCATCATTCAATCAACTAACCAATCGACCAATCAATCAGTCACTCAATCAACCCGACGATAAAATTCTGCATCTTTGGATGTTTGTTTTTTTGTGATTGATTTAATGCTTGTTAAATCGTTATTCTTTTAACGAACTTTCCTCCAGTGGTGTGCTTTCGGAATCTCTGCCGAAGGTCTTGCATGACGTCATGCCGATCATCTGGGTGAGACCGGTCAAGATGGCAGACGTCAAGGAGCGAAACGTCTATGACTGCCCCATATATAAGACAAGTGAACGCCGTGGTACTCTGTCGACGACTGGCCACTCCACCAACTACGTCATGTCGGTGGCCCTACCGATCGACAACAACGCTAGGCACTGGATAAAGCGAGGGGTGGCGCTCCTGTGCCAGCTGAACGATTAATCGCGGTAATTTTATTTGTCTACGTGTCGGTGTTTAACACCCGTTCGTATTACTTATAGCTTTCGTGTTACATCATGGACGTTTTCCTGTTTTTCCTCTCATCAAGTTTGGCGTGTACAGCAAAGTGATAAGTTATTTTTTTCGTTTGGCCTTTCGTACTTATATTCTAATTGAAAAATTTGTATTACGATGTATGGCTCTTGATTTGCCGAAGAATCTTACAGGCATCGACTGTTCAGTCGCGAGGTCTAGTTAACATCGTGTTTGTTTGTTTTTTTATAAAGTCTATTGAGTGCGAATATAAATTATTGGCGTTTATCTACATGAAATTGTTTGCTTGCACTGAGTAGATTTGTGCTCATGTTTCATCCGTTATTTTTAAATTCACATGTAAAGTTGTGGTGATGAATTTGAAGAAATCTAGCTTTCGACTAGGATTTGTTTGATTCTTCCCTCCCTACTGCTAGTCTTTGTTGAATTCAATCGCACGTCGTGAAACCAAATCTCGTGCATACTAGACGTGGATTTCCATATCCAGAAAGTTTTCCGTGGACAGAACGGAACAATAGGTGACTGATTGGTTGCTGACCTGATCAGCACGGAATATTTTCCGTACCGCTCTGTGCGGCAGAAGTCGAACTAAAACCAACTTCCGGCGGATTTCCGGTGGCAAACTTTCAACATGAGCCAATCAGTGTTTAGATTGAGTAGATATTTGGCGGGAATTATTGTAGTTCAGCAGTTACTGTCCGCGGAAGTTTTTCCGACTGGAAACTGGTCGTTCGAAAATTTTCTGCGGCTTAATTTGTAGCATCTTTTGAGTCTTAGCTGACTTGTTCTGAGAATCAGCCCTGCCGCTTTCATGCACTATCATTACCATTCCTTGCGGTTTTCGTGGCTTTGCAATTATGAAGTTAAAAAAGAGTGAATTTTTCATGCACTTCCTTATGAAACGAGTCTATTTCGAAAGGTGCATTCAGCTGGCTTCGTTTTGGCAATACCTTGAAATTCTCGAGTTTTGTAAAACTAACTACAGAAACATGTGTGCATACCCGCGTACCAGTTTGTGTGACCAAGAAGCTCAAAAACGCCCCTAAACTATTTCCACCAACATAGATTTCAGTCAACGAAGCAACAAAACAGGAAAAAATGTGTACATAACTACAGAGATTGTGTGGCTAATGAGATCGAATTGTATGCAGGGTCGAGCTTCCTTTCGGCTGTATGAACCTCCGTTTCGATGTATTCAAATTGTTGTATTGGTCCGAGAACACGGAACGTGGCTGAGACATTGCGTCCCGGCCATCACATCTACGTCTCGCAATTTGAATGTAACACCTGTCACATTCCAAGTCTACAGTTGCTACGGAATTGATGATTTCGCTAACTTGTTCGATAGTTTTCCTTGGATAACGCCTTCTATGATAATATGTATTTCGTTTTCACTCCAGGTTCTCGGTCTAACAATGTAATTTTTTTAAATTATTTTTTATTATATATTTTTTATTATTTTATATTTACTATTATTTTTTTTATATTAAAGCCACAACGTAGGCACTTTCATAGTTACGCATCTAAAACTTCTACGACATTCCAAAGTACTATCACTTGCTCCTGTTTTTTGGGATTGCTTTCTTGGTATATATGCTCAAAGTTAGAAGCTTTCTTCTAAAAACGTTTTGAACAGTCTTCCTTCTCTTCATAGCGAATGACGTCGGATATAGCAGTGCCACCAAGCATGTCGTTAGAAGACCCCAAAGTTCGATCTTGTTAAACCCGTTACCATCTGGATGTGAAAGTTCATCTCTATTAACAAAACCGAGCAAGTGCCTCAGCAAGCGCGCGCGTACAAGAAACAACTTAATAGCGCTATGGGTTTGAATTTTGAGCCCTTGCATTTTGAAATTTTCATCGCGCTTGTTTAACCGACTTCTAACAAACTTGAGGTCTTTCTAAGTCTCGCGTCTATAGAAATGAAGATTTGGCCACTTAACGTCTTGAAAAAACGATTTGGTGATTCGTTGACGCTTGGTGTTGCATTGGACCTAGTTTGTGGCGTAAAGATGATTATGCCCGCCAGCAGGTGCAGCTGATTGCTGGATTGCTCTAAATCTTCGGTCACCATTTATATCACTCAAAAAGAGATTCAAAAAATTTAATAAGAGTTTTTTTTTTACTTGCCATAAAAACTTGACGGTCGGTATATAAGAATATTTTAGAAGGATGCATGCAGATCTTAATATCAGTTAGAATTTTTATCAATGAAAAGGAAACTTCATGAACTTCTTGGTCTTGATGACCTAGCAAGTCGAAGAGGACTTTAATTTTTTCTCATCTTAACTTTGAGTGTGGCAACTTGAAGATCCTGGCACATTCCCTTGTACTTATGAGAACAATATCTTCTTTTTCTGCCGTCCAGCTGCCACTTAGTAACTGCTGATCTTGCTTTCGTTCATGATAGTAACAAGCAGCGATCTAAAATAAAAGATCCACGTAAAGATCAACAAAAGATCTACGTTCACAGAGGACAAGACACAGAAAAGATACTTCTCAAAGGAAGATTCCCAAGAACAACCAGCGATTGATTATCATCGTGAATAGGGATAGCCAGCTTTGGCTTTTGTCTGAGGGTCAAACTGCTATCAATTGTGGACTAATAAAAGATCTTCATGTCTGCTTTTACCATGCTCGCCAAGCAAGACACCCTGTTCTTTCATCATGAAATATCTCGAGGCGACGTCAAATTAACTCCTCTTATTAAGATCAGTGATAATCTGAACACGTCAAATGACGTCGCAAAGTAGGTGACGGCTGACGTCATATTCATGATTCTGTGTTTTTTTTTTAATATAAAGCGACGCTGTTCTTCCTGGCTTTCTCATTTAACTGCTCTTTTCGATGATTTCAATTGAGTGGATTAATAGTTTTATTGCGTGTGGAAGTAATTAGTGTTTGACAGCGAGTTGAAGCCTGGTCATGCGGCTACGTAGTGGTAGTTCGTACCACAGACAAGAGAGCAAACGTGAGACCCTTAGAGATGGCTGCTTCTCTGATGACAGCCATCCTTTTCAGGATAGGCTTACCCATCAGGAAGAAGCAGAGTTTCTCCATGTGTCATGGGATTCATCCGGTTTATCTGCAGACCATCGGGAAGAAACCCCCGTCTCTCTATACAAATCGGACAGGACGAGATCAGGAAGGAAAGTCACAAAAAGTCGGTTTGTGAGGCCAGGCACGTCGACGAAGCGGTTCTTCAGTCCTGCAGATTGCGAATGCCTTGACGAAAACATTAAAGAAAAATCAACGTCACCAAAGAACAGTCCGATAAAAATCATTAGCGATTCGACTTGTTGCATGTTCACGACTTTCGCATCGGACGTCTTCTATGACATAATTATCTTTAGGCTGCTAGCACTGACAGTTTACAGGATACTTCCTTGTGCTAGCAGAGACCCTTGGCTAACGATAAGTTTTATCAACACTGTTAAACCTTACCTAAAACAGATGGTTCGCAAACGGCTATCAATTATCGCCAAAAATTTAGGCTCCGGCGAAAATAATTTACTTCGGGTCCTGAATGCAGCCTCTGTAGAGGCGATCGAAGTAGGCCGCGATTTAGTACGGACACCATGGAACGAGTTTCTAACTTGGCTAGAACGGAGTCCTCTTGCCTACTTCGGACGAAACAATCTGAAGTGGACTGCGTTGCTAATTAGGTGGGATATTTTGGTATTTAAATAGAAGTTATATATTACCAAATTATAGTCACATGTGCATATGTATATGTATATGTATATAACAATAATTATCATGTATATATATATGTATATAACAATAATTATTATGTATATATATATATATATATATATATATATATATATATATATGTATATAACAATAATTATTATGTATATATATGTATATATACACATATATACATACATTATATATATATATATATATATATGTGTGACCTCTAAACAGAAAATAAACATTGATAAGATAAGTGCAAACATAATCATGGTAACCAAAGAGTAAATATTATTAAAAACAGAAGTGCAAAAGTCCGTATATATGAACTATGAAAACCTAATGACCAGTATTTATTTATTTGGCTTTTTGCTTTACATGCTATATGATGCATGTTTTTTTTTTAGGTTCTCATCTCAGAAAATTGATGGATTATCTGAAATTCAGCAACCGTTCGTAAGATCCGTGATTCCTGGTAAGTCTGCTAAAACAAATCCGATAATTACGAATAGGCTGCTTTTTTTGCCATGATCATTCAGGTTTCTCTGGTGATCAAGGAATTTTCTGGCTCGATGCTGCTTAATAGAATTGGGCTTTGCTATTCAAATTGCAAATACATGTACACTGCTAGGTGCAGGCTTAGGCTCTCGTCACGTGGCTTATGTAGTATGCACGATTAGTATAGTATCTATCGTCACATGTTGTATCTATCGTGCCATTTAGTATCTATGATCCATGGCTTCATAGCAGTCTGAAGCATAGTGCAGTCGTTAGGAACTGGGCTAATGATTTTTTATTATTTAAGAACATGCTCTCTCTCTCATTGTTGAACTAACTGAGCTGATTGAGAATTATATCGGCAGGGTTCAGTGGCACGAAGATAGTGGCTGCGAATTGCGTTGTCCTGGTTGTGGTCATCCTTTTCATTGTTGTGTTGATCCTGATTGCGCCTACCGTCAGTGACAAGAAACAACTGATTCCCGAACCAGACCACACTCGTATTGATAACGAGGTGAGCGCGCTTTTCTTGGACGCCCTGGAAACAATCCCAGCCTGGCACTTCCTGGCCGTTCATACGAAGAGTTCTTTGTTTTCTACGAGGTTTGCTGGTGGACATCCTGTGTTTCTCCGTGTAGCCAGTGACGAGAAACACTCTTTGGCGAGAACAGAGACTATGAACGATTTCTCGAACACTGGTCATCACGTTATCGTACCGACTAGACCATTGACGGAGAGAGAATTCCTTATTGCTTATCGGTTTGTACAGAGCAAAACGAATGCCCCGATCTACCTATGGGCAGAGAGTAACGACAAAACTATGATTAGGCGATACGGGAGAGCGCTTTGTGAGACGGGAAATCCTCCCAAAGCAGTAGTATTGACAAGCGAGGTGGCAGAAAACCATGCTGGCATTTACGAAATGTGGAAAGAGGAATGCATAGCCAGTAAAAAGGGTGTTGATGCATCGCTTCACTACCACGTGGTTAGGTGCCCAATGTCTCAACGTTATCTCGGCTCTGGAGCAGAAACTGTGAGAAGCTGCATGAATGTCCTTGATAACACCAACAAGTTCTTGCGAAGCTCGTGACATCTGGCAATTAATATTGGAATCAAAATATGCCGATTGTGCAACAACAACAACAACAACAACAACAACAACAACAATTTTGTATACAACAACAATTGTGCATACTATAAAATATGACGATTTCGCATAGTGTCTATTAGTCATTATATAGTCAATATTTTCATAATAGCTTCACCAATAAAATAGGAATATAGTTTCAGCATGACAGATGAAAGTTTTCTTCTCGTCTAAGGCACATGCAGTTACAGCGTCTTATGTTCATAAAATGCTTGTGCAATACCAATCCAGGCAGATCTGTTTGAACGCAAGGAATAAAAAAAAAAATAATGTATGTGACATTTCGGTTTTTTCTTGGACAATCTTCGGACTAAACGAAAAAGAATACAAAGTCATATATCACATCTTGATTCTGGCGACTACTCTTCTTTGTTTTATCTAAAGATGGTTCAAGAAAGGATTGAAACTTGACATAAATCATTAACTTTATTCTTTGCCTTAAAGATTTACCCATCGATGGTCCTTATTTCTTCTCGAAAGACGTGTTTTAATCGCTTAAAACCGGCTTTCCCAAGCATAGGGCCGCGACCCTGCAGAGAACCGCGCTCGGCCCGCACCGGACCGCATGCAGTTTTTGGAACTGCAATCTTTGAGCAGCGAGAGCCGCGACCCACTGATATTCCTTGAAATTCATCATTACTATATCCCGTCATTCACCATGCGATCCCCACCCTGAAAATGAAATTCTGTGCATCTATTTTTTGTTTGACTTTGTTCAAAAGTGCTTAAATGAGGTCTCAACAAAGGACAGCTGATTAATTGCTACTTTAATTGATGTCAGCGACTTTGCATTAATGAAGATTTCATTTTTGTCAAGGCACTGACAGTCCAGCGAAACAGCGCTGAGCTTCGGCGAAAGGCTCCCACCAACGCATGCACTCTTCTTTCTTTCTATTAAGACATGGTGAAATATGGAACATGTGGTGTTGAGGTAAGGTAGAGTCTGCAAGCGAGCGATCTAGAGAACCGTTTTTACTTACGTGCATTTTCAAGCTGATCTGCCCCTCATTTGCCAGAAGAATGAGATATAATCCAGCTGCATAAGCTGATCGTATAGGACTACCTCATCTGGGTATTCGAGAGAGGAGCGAAACAAGAAAGACATTAGTGACCATAGTTATCCGAGCATTGTTCTAGTCAGAATTCTGTAAGCTTCGGGTAATCCAGTGACTCATTCAACGGCAGTGTAGGTATGATCCTGGTTATTAGGTACGAACGGCTTCACAGTCGGAAACCGGGAATACGCCCAGTCAGAATAAATCGGAGCAGTGTAAGTTTTTTTTTTTTTTTCATCATTGATTGCCGGGTTTTGTAAGTGTAATCCAGGTTCTATAAGGAACAAATCAATATAATTCTCAGGCGTACATATTTGTAATGTTTTGTGCCATAAAAACATTACAATTATGCGTACTCAAATCTTTGCAACTTTGTGCTTCGCATGTTGGCTACCTCCTCAAGACTTTTCATTACGCATTACTCACTAGTCATTACGAGTATTCATCTTTAACTTGATTTTAGCTACCAAGGTGGCTTTTGCATAAATGTGCGTCTTAAATTTATAAAACTAGTCTACAACAACATCAACAACAACAACAACAACAACAACAACAACAACAACAACAACAACAACAACAACAACAACAAGTTCAAGTACAAGAAGTTACCTATAAGTTACTAGTAATTTACTGGAGATCACTGGCTTTCTCTTCGTCGTGTCTGCGTCCCACAGCACTTTTACAAACGATATTTTCCTACGAACGCAACTGTATGAACATTAAGTCAGCAATAGAAGGAAGCTAGTTCCTTCGCATCACTCAATTAAAATCTTTATTCAAGGTTAGCAAGTTATCTGAATTGGCATTTCTATATTTTGAGTACTTAAATCATGCTGTGAAGAGCTTGCCTTCTCATCGAGACAAGCGTTTTGCAAATCTGTTTCTAACTGTTTTTGGAGTTCTTGTTAGTTAAATAAATTTTATGTTCCTTTTATTAATGTTGTTCTTCTTCGTGTGACGATTTGTTATTTTAAAATTTGAGGGCTATGGTTTTCAGAAGAATGCAGCTTTTAGAACTCAGCATCGGTGACTAGCGTCCAAACCACTTTTCTCTATCCATGAGATCACATGCAATTCATTACGACCGCAATTGTACTTTTGCATAAGCTTAAGGACGACTTTTTAGTTTAGTGAGCAAATATGAAACGTTTGTTTTAGACAATTCACGATGCAGTTGCCGGGTCTCTTATTGCTGGCATGCATTGCTCCGGCTGTGACCGTTTACCCCGGCGAAATCCCGGGTCCCCGGAATCTAACCAGTCGCATCGCCATAGTCGGGGCTGGAGGGGCAGGGGTGCACATGGCTCATTTGTTGAAAATAAAAGGTGCGTATTTTCAGACTTAAATTCCTTCATCTAAATGTCGTCCTTAGCGATGAGTTGCAATGATTCTGATCATAGCCATTAGGTATGACTTGGCCTATTGTCAACTAAACCGGCTGGCTTGATGAAACGCATGAGTAGGTCCGCTTTAAACAAAGAATCTCTTTCAATTTGTCTGCGTGTTGTACGCATATGTCGACTGTTTTCATAGGATTCACGGATGTTACCTTGATTGAAAGGACCAATGACATCGGAGGTGACTCAAGGACGGTCATGTACAGAGGAGAGCCAAACGAGATGGGGGATCCGCTGCTGTTCCCACACTACGATATAGTGAGAGAATTAGTAAATGACTACTTCGCGTTTGGAGACGAGCTCGTCGATGTCAGGCCTGTGTTTGGAAGCTTCGAGAAAGGTGATGATATTTGCGATTCCTTGACTGACCAGTCGTTGCGTGGTTCGCCACTCCACGCAGTTGTTTGGATGCGATGGGCAATTAATTCGTTTTTATATTAGCAAAGCCCAAGAGAAATGAGCGGTTTGACAAACGCTAAATAGAATGCAATTTAATTTTGTTCTGTTCTTGTGATGCAGGTGATAGAAAGTTAATGTTTTACATACTGCTGACAGGAGGTAAAACAGTACTACAGTGACGCAGCTCTCAACCTGGCCAAAATATATGCTAAACTGCACCGTACAAGTTTTTACATTTGTTTGTTGTCAAGTAGTCGTTCTCATTTTATTTCGAATTCCTTATTGTTACGACCATTATTTAAACAAAGTGTTTATACGTAGTGTTATTTATTCGAAGATTATATAATTTATTCGAAGATTAATATTTATATGAAGTACTACTGATATGATTATATTCAGAGGGCAGTGCCCCTGTCGGCCTGCAAGAATATTTGGCTAATGGAGCAAGTCGTCTTCTTGAGACCCAAGGAGCAGGCAGCGAGTTTGCCGATCAAATCGAAAAATACATCCGCCTGCATAGAGAAATGTTCGGAAATTACTCTGGATTCATTTTCCCTGAGCCAACATGGGAGGTAGGGTGATAATCATTTTTTGTAGCAAAACTACTGCTTGAACAAGAAAAACGTTATGTCGCTTTAGTGATCTGCTGCTTCTGATTCTAGCAGAGACTTAAGCAGCTCTTAGGCAATAACTTATTTAGATCAATAGATATATAGATCGATCGATCGATAGATAGATAGATAGATAGATAGATAGATAGATAGATAGATAGATAGATAGATAGATAGATAG